>LBNU01032377.1:92526-125947 GCA_014162995.1 Artemisia annua | reverse complement strand
AAGTTTTAATGTTTTTCTGTTTAAAAATATAAAAAACATATATATTTATGTGAATTCGATGTTCATTTTAAAACAATATCCAAACCGAAAACTAAATATTTCAGTTTGGTTGTTCCTGCAGGTATTACCCAATTTGTGAACACCACTATTTTTTACCTCACTTAGGTATAATGATATTTATACATAATTAGGGCCTTAAGTCTGAGCACCATAACAATGAACAATGGTAATACGTACTCAGCATACCCAACTTTGTCGGAACGAGGTACGATACGGTAGAGTTAGTAGAAGTTCGATATAATCACCCCTCTACCCTATAACTAAGACGGAGTACCAAATTAATCATTATCACATGGACAGCTATTTATGACCTTTCTAAATTATTTGGTTCACTCACTTTTCTACATATGTTAAACAGTACCGTGAACCACATATGATTGTAAGCATTAAGCTATATTTTTATTTTAAATAAATATACATAATATATGTAAGTGTTGGTCTTTAATATATTTCTCAGAAGAACATACAAATCTTGTGCAGTTCACATGATCAACGTTCGATTTCATGTATGTTGCATGTGTCAACCTCCACTCTATGCAATGCATTAGATCAAATTTATATGACATCTAAATCTAGCTCACCATAATAAGATAAGTAGATAACTAAACATATTTGAACGACAATGAACCTAAAAACCAGCTAGGTTTATAAAATAATGAATACGAGTTAGTTTTAGTTGAAATCTAGCCATTGCAACGGTTGAGAAACAATAATACAACAACTATTACTATAATCAATTATGTGAACAAACGCTATTAACTACAAAAGACATATAGTACGATATGACCAACACGTACTTGTTCTTTTAAAATGGATAATTTTTGTAATTTTTACTAGAAACTAGTTATAAAACATGTCTCGGTAACAAATTAGGTGTTGGTTAGTTAATCTGTTTCTGAATTTGTCAAACTAACATTAAAAATACGAAAGGAAACTAGTAAAGAACAAGTGAAAATATTGAAAATTTTCTTGTTCCAGTTAGCATGCCGGCAATGGTGACCCACACAAGCACCGGTTATGAAAATAAGCTGAGTTATCATACTTCTGCAACCTTCCGCCTGCGGGAATTTCACCACACAGTCTATTATAACTCACATTCAGCCTTTCCAAATCTAGTCTTATTAGCGTCTCTGGCAAATTCCCATATATCCTATTATGATTCAAATCTAATGAAGCCAAGCTCTCCGGAAACTCATTTAGCTTTGAGAAGTTAAACTCAAACATGTTTCTTGAAAAGTCAGCTGCTTCAATTGTCTTGTTGGTACCAAAAAACACCGATAAGTCTCCCTGCAGCCGGTTTTTTGACAAGTCTAGCCATGTAAAGTTCACCTGCAGTGACGGATCTAGAAAGAACAATTACAATGACACCATAAAATTACCATAACATAAAATAGATTATATTTACCAACATGATATTCTAATGTAGCAATATGTAGAAAACAGAAATGAAGTCATGATATACAAAAAAAAAGGTTCTATACACGTGAAAAATTGTGTATTTGTGTATCAGCTTTAATGATTCACACAAAGTTGTAAATCACTAAACATGATGCGTCATGCGTAAATTTATATGATAATGCAAAAAAAAAAATCATGTTTTATGTGAATATTTAGTATGTTATTTGAACAAAGGTGACCTTAAATAATGGACAACTTCATGATAGATTAGTTGTACATCCGAACCTGAGCCAGCGACTTGGGGACAGTTCCGTTAAGCAGGTTATGAGACAGATATATAGCAGGAACATTTCCTATAAACGTCCCAAACGAGTCAGGAACAGGCCCAGTTAACCTATTTCGATCTAGATGAAGCGTTTCAAGATTTGGAAGCATAGCCAGCTCCGACGGGATCGAACCATTAAAATTATTAAACGACAAATCAAGTGTCCTTAAGCTCTTAAGTTGGCTTAAAAATGCAGGGATGGGACCAGATAGATTAGTCCAGCTAATAGCAAGTGTTTTGAGGTGTCTGAGTTTAGTAATAGTGGCGGGTATTTGGCCCGTGAGGTTGGTTAGTTCACGAAAGATTACAGTTTCAAGGTAAAGTAGGTTGCCAAGGGAGTTCGGGATTTGGGCTGAGATATTGGCTGAGAAGATGGTTAAGGAGTTGATACGATCGTTGTTGAGGTCACATTCTACATACTCCCATTTACAGCAGTCGGAATTTCGCGTCCATGTGGCTAAAATGGATGGATTTCCAAGGGATCGTTTGATTCTACGGAGATTTTTTTCGTCTTTTGGGTTGCAGCGCTGGGAGAAAGAGAGAGGGAGGGTGAAATAGAGAAGGGTGACGGTGAACGTGAAGGTGAAGAAAGAGGTCTTCATTTTTTTGGGTGACATTTTAACCTTTGGAAGTCATATTTATGGATATGGAAAAGGGTAAAAATATCCATATATGCAGAAAAATACTTTAGGTGAATACTAATGGAGTCATGGAGTGTAGAGAGCAAAGGTATCCATTGGTGTTTTAAAAAAATGGATGTCCATTGTTATAAAATACCCGGCGGTAAGAATATCAGCCTTTCAAAGCGGAGGTCAAAGGTTTGAATCCAAAAGGGAGAAAATTAATCCCCTTGTGACCACGGAGGTTCACATGCGCCGACTCCGAGCTATCCAAAAAAGTAATCGCCATGAAATTAGTCGGCACGCAATATCAAGTTGGAACCCAAAAAAAAANGTATACTAAATCAACAAAAAGAAAGTAATATGAAGGTCATGTTTGGCGACAAGCATTTAGGAGCGACAAGCGGTAAGCATTTAAATGAAAAGCTTGTTTGACAACTCCTCCAAGAGCGTTTGAAACGCACCCAACCGCTCCAAATTGTAATGCTTCATGAAGAAGCTTTCCACTTACCGCTCCAAGAGCTACTGCTACTACTGCTACTGCTTACTGCTACTTGTCGCCAAACAGACCCGAAAACCTTGATTCTTTTATCTTCTGGTTTTTCACAAATATAGGAATGATTCAAACATAACCAAACAAGATGAAACCAA
This sequence comes from Artemisia annua, assembly GCA_014162995.1. Classification (NCBI taxonomy): domain Eukaryota; kingdom Viridiplantae; phylum Streptophyta; class Magnoliopsida; order Asterales; family Asteraceae; genus Artemisia; species Artemisia annua. The sequence continues at coordinate 122,893 of LBNU01032377.1, read as the reverse complement.
AGTAACCAACAGGTTTTAGAACAGCAACCAATTTCATATCATGTTACAACTGCGTTAACAATATATTTTGAATGAACAAAGAAATCATGTAAATCAAATTGCGATGATCATACTGTTAAAACCAAACCATTCACAGAACATGTACAACAAGAGAGATCAATTGCTTCCTGTATTGCATCAACTTTACAGGTTAATAGTAGAATCATCTTCTCTGTGTGTACGATGCTCCCCACAATCATAAAGGGGACTCCTTCCACTGTAATCTATTTAGCCCATCTCTAATCGCTCTACGGAACTCACCATTGTGGAGAATGAATGACGAGACGTGCCCACCCGTTACCCATCTCACTTCTGATCCGGGCCAAGCTCTCTGGACCTCCAACACCGAGTGACTAGGGATGTATCCATCATCCTAACAAACATCACATGTGAAAAATGTCAAGCACCAGATGATGTAGGGGTTATTTGGGTGCATGTTATGTAAAGCAAGTACTTCAATAAAACTAGCAGTTGAAAAATATTTTTGGATTTGCTTTCTGCTATTCAAAGTTTTGAGTAACTGATAAAATGACCAAAACAAGACACTTTTTTGTGAAAAGTTAGATGCTTTGTAAAATGGAAATAAAAGTCTCAAATTACCTTGAGATAAATTAGTTTTGTCGGTCGTGGTAAGAAACTGATTATTGGACCCCTTAATAACTATAAAATAATGAGAATAAATAATTTATATAACTATTAAAATCTGATTACTGTGACTTCAGTCCCAAAACACAAATCCAAACACCTCCATTAACACTTATATGATTCAAGCGACTACTAAAGAAAATTTGTGTACGGATAACCAATAATAGTTTACTCTCTCTTTGTCATCAAACATAAAGGCATGATTGTAAACATAAAAAGGGACTATTTCTCTTTGAATAACATTAAGATTGTCTTGAGTAAGTACTTACAGTGGCAGCAACAAGAATGACCGCATTTGGGGCTTTTGGGACAGGAAAGCGCGTAACATCCGTGAGAGACAACACATGTCTCATTCGCTCTTGAACTTGATCAAGTGTCATAGCAGCCGAAAGATCCTCTCTCAAGGCATCCCATGCCGTCGCATGCTTCAATACACCTTCACAGAATGCCACAACAGCGGAGTGTGGAGACAAAAACGGGAATGTAGCAACCGGTGTAGGATGTAAAGATCCAACCATAGCAGCATGTACTCCACCTAAACAAAACAAATGCAATAAGAGCTTGAAATGTTATTCTTAATTTATTAAATCTTGGCCATTTGACTGATCCCATGAAAGTGTAGATTATAATGTTGAAAAGTTACCCATGCTTAGACCACAAACTCCCATTTTCCCGTAACCTTCTTCACAATCTAACCAATGTAGAAGACTACGAGCTTCTTCAATGGTAGCTCTTCCTAATAAAAGCAAATCACTCACGCATAACAATTTTGACCCGCTCTGCAGAAATGGCCGCCTTTGTCCGTAAAAAGGGCTGCGGTAGTTTAAAAGTGAATAAAGATAAACATGTGAACCTGTAACAACTCATGGGATTGGTTGTTACCTCTCAAGAACCATAGTTGCGATATTTTCCTTTAAAAGTGGTCCACCAAGACGCANATCGTAAATGTCTACGGTCAACAACTAACAATTTAGAAGTTTAGTATGTCTATTATGTCATTTAAAGTATGAGACTTCTTTTTGCAATTTGTGATGCTAGCTTTCAGTCATTACCACATTCTCAGAGAAATGATAGTTCAAGAACCTTTTTTGCTTTATTATGAATACTATCCTGATGCAAAAACTAGGCAACAGTGAATATTTTATTGTTAGAATACACACAGAATCAACCTACACCAATTTTCTACTTAAAATGCATCCAAACGATAACTCATATGAACTGCTGAATCCCCGAACCGATATCAGATTAGGATACCACAACAAGGTGTCTATTTTTATCAAGATTATCCTACATATGTCAGATAAGACACTCTACGACGGGATATGAAGAAGCAACTTAAAACGCATACAATCATACCATGGGTAAAGTTCAGTTCTAGGTTCTTCTAAGCTCAAAGATGTTGACATGATTACCAACAATCAACCATTATTCATAAAACAGTACTTGAACAATCAGTTTCTAACAGTTTTAACTTTTAAGAGAAAGGCTTCAAAAAACCAAGATTCATCCAGTTTACTTTATTTGAAAACCTCTTTAAATAAACGAGATATGACTTTCTGAATTTGGCTTAACAATAACAAGAATGTAACTGATAAAACTGTATATGTCCCAAACTTCTATAGAAACTCCAGAATCATAATGTGTATAACTAAAATGGCATTCGTTAGTAAAAGAGTATAGCAGTGATTGGATTTTGTGGTGTTACATAGTTCAAGTCTCTATCATAAATAAGTAGTACCAAGGTCAAACTTCTTTTAAACCGAGTATTAGTTTGGTTCCTAAGCTGTTGAGTTTGTTTCAGTGTGCATATGTAAGTCACTAAGTCCAATGGAAACCTATCCGCCAATTTGATTTACACAAACTTCTAAAGATACTAAAGCATATCTTTTTATGATTATCCATTTCACCTTTCCATCAGTGGTTTTGTTATGTTGCATAGGTCCTTTAATGCTTAAAACAAACTTCAAGACACCAAATCTTCTGGCGCAGAGAAACAAAATCAAGGTTAATTTACAATATTGCCATGTTAATTCCCACTAGCTCAAAATGGTAGATCTATGACAGTCATTACAATGCTAATGTCACATCCATTAGTAACAACCACATCGGCCAAATTAACACTCTTTTTGAACATGGATATCTTTAGCATCACACGTCTGCTTGTAGTCATTATTAACTAGACATCGACTAAATTCGCAGAATTGGTCTTCTATACAATACAAATACACACAAAACCATTCGAACAACATATCAACGCATTTCAAATATCATCAAAATAACTATTTCCAATCTCCAAAACCACATTAACCTTACAATTATTCAAAATTTCAATCCAATCATACCAACAAAAGCAAAATTTAAGCTTTTTATCATACCTGCCAGATGAACAACACAAGCCATCTTATGAGGTGGCACATATTTAGGAGCAAGAAAAGCAACTCTAGCAATATGACTCTCAGGTGGCAATGCATTAATAATCTGTTCATCACAAGGAGTCCTAAAAACACCTTCTTTCAAACAAGCACTTTTAGTTTCCCAAACTGTCCTCCACATTGGTTTAATCATTTTCGGACCTTCGATTTCTGGAAAAATCTGATTAATCATTTTCTCGAAAAGATCAAGTTTTGTACCACCCCATCCTCTTGAAAAAAATTGTGGGCTTAGTTTTGTTCTATGCATAAATGCACCATATACATGGTCCAATACATAATGTAGTATCCCAATCTTTATAGCCACCATAACCAAAAAACTTTATATCAAATCCTTAAAAACTCCAACTTTTTTTATACTTTTTTCTCAATTTTAATAAAAATGAAAACACACCCACAAATCAAAAAATTCAAATTCACCAAAAGAGATATCCTTAAAATCCAATTTTTAACANCAATACATAATGTAGTATCCCAATCTTTATAGCCACCATAACCAAAAAACTTTATATCAAATCCTTAAAAACTCCAACTTTTTTTATACTTTTTTCTCAATTTTAATAAAAATGAAAACACACCCACAAATCAAAAAATTCAAATTCACCAAAAGAGATATCCTTAAAATCCAATTTTTAACATTTTTAATTCACCAAAAAGATTCAAACTTTAATCAAAACCTTGACATAAAAAATCCAAATTTTTGCACTTTTTGTCAAATCTAATCACAATTAAAACAGACCCACAAATCCATACACTGTAATTCACCATAAATCACCCAAAAAAAAAGATTAAAACTTTAATCAAATCCTAATAAAAAAAATCCAATCTTTTTGCAATTTTTATCAATGTTAACCAAATCTAAACCATACCCACAATCAAAACACCTTAATTCACCATAAATCACCAAAAAGATTCAATTTTTAATCAAATTAGATCATTTAAAAAGATACCCAAATGAGATAATGCAAATTAAGATCTGGGTTTGATTGCATTTATCAAATGGTTAAGTGGGTTGGAAGGGTACAAAAATAAAGAAATTATTTTATCTGAAAATATGGTTGGAAAAATCAAAGATGGTGGGATTGTGAATAAAACTGTGGGTGTGTATAATATATATAGTTGTGACAGGTGGATAAGATGGAGACCCTTTTTAGAACCACGTCTCAATCGCTTTTTGGTTTTGTGTGTTTTCTTGTTTTCGTTTTTAAGTCAATTGCTTGCGTGTATCTTATCTTCAATGTTTCGTAAAATGACTCGGACCTGTGTGTTGTGGTTGGGCTAGAGCTGAAACTCAACTTATATATAAGCTGGAAGTTTAGCTGAAACTTAACTTATATATAAGCTAGAAGTTTTGAGTTTATTTTTTCCGTATAGTTTTTGACGAATTAATTGAAACTAAAGTTTATTATTATAAAATGGATTAATTATCTAAAAATGTATCAAACTTGACACTTTTTACCGTAATTGTAGTTATGTTTTTTTTTTTTTTTTTTTTTTTTTTTTTTTTTTTTTTTTTTTTTTTTTTTTTTTTTTTAATGTGTGACTAAACTTTCGAATTTTGTACATTGTATTTATTTTTTGACTATTCAGCCCTGTAAAATGACCATTTTACCTTTCGAAATTTGGAAAAAGTAAGGGTAAAATGGTCACAAAATACACACAATGTATCAAATTCTAAAGTTTAGTCACACATTAAAAAAACACACACAAAAAAAAACAAAAAACAAAAAACAAAAAAAAAAACAAAAAAACAAAAACAAAAAAAAACATACAACGGTAAAAAAATGTCAAGTTTAATGCATTTTTAAGTAATTAGACCTTATAAAATCACATAAAAATACATCGAATTAAATTACATATGAAATATATCCTAAGCTTTTGCGTGTTAATCTTTTATATTTTGACGGATATTTAAGTAATTTGACTAGCTATAAGCTTAAATAATCCTCCATAAGCCCATTAATTGGTTTGGGCTTATGAAAGCTTATAGTTTATAAAAGCTTTCATCAGCTTTCGTGACAAACAAAAGTTATTTTACAAGTTAGTTTATTTTAAAAGCTTAAGTTCTTCTAATTTTTCACAAGCCCGCATCCGAACACATCAATATCTTAGTCTCTAATTTTATTAGATAAGTACTCTGAAAGTGGGGAAGGGGCGAATTCAAAACAATTATGAGAATTTTGTTGGTTTACATTTGAGTAAAAGATTTGTCATGAGATTATCATGTAACATGAACAGAGAAAAATCACGTCTATTTACTCGTCTTGAAAACTTATTTTGTTGTTTAGGCAATGTTTTCATAACTAGTTTAATGATCAAATCGAAAGGGGTCTAATTCTTATTCGATCGGGTTTAACCAAAAGCCGATCGTTTCTGTTTGATTTGTAACTTACAGTTAACATGTCTTTTTTAATCATCAACCGGTTGCTGCGACCTAGTATGTGAAACATCGGTTTAGGGACTATTATTCGCATCTCTTACTTTTGTAGTAAATTATATAATTTTCACAAAATTAAGTGAATGGCCGCTTCTTCCAAAATATAGTCGGGTACCTGCGTGTTTTGGCGGCAAGTACGCCAGGTGCCCTGCAATATATTTTATTTGCGATCAAATATTTTGCGAACATAGTTACGACATCAAAATCCAACGCAATAAGCTTTTGATATTAATAAGCCACTTTTTAACATATAACTCAAATGTAAAAAAGTTATTGAACTTGATATGAGCCTATTTTTACTCGCACAAATAAAATCTCAATAAGTTAAGCAATAGCAATCTATTGCTCAACACAGTTTTTATCAAGCCTTTCTTCCAATGCTTCAACTTTTTTCAATTCGTCTTTAACTTATTTTCAACCCATCATTTGAGATGCTCTACATATCATCTTACAAAACATATATATTAAATTAAAAATGTCATTGTAAAATGAGATATAGTTTAGCCTACACACAAATATGCCAACAATGATGCATAACTGATTTACTAAGTAAAATATAGTTTAAACTCTTCTATTCATTCAACGGTATTTTTCATATTCTTTAGATCAAGCTTTACTAAACCTTCAACAACATTAATATCGGTTTCTATTATATTTATAAAGTAATCACACATTTATCATTATCCACAACAAACTCGGAGACGTCTCCATTAACGTTTTTGCTCAATTTTTATTCTCTATGGACTTTATATAACAATCTTTATTTTGCTCTTTGTGTTTTTTGCATGTTAAATTGTTACATGTAATATGAATAAAGTTTTGTTACAACCTCCTACCATTTCATCTTACAAATCCTTCTACACACATAACATTATTATATAATTTTTTTCTACTCATTCTCTCTCTGCATTCAAATCGCCTGTTTTGACATTTATCAGGATCCTATGAGTATAATGTTTTATAGAAAGAAGTTGTAGGAGGTTTTAGCATTTTTGATATGAATATATTAATTGTAGTATCAAAATATGGGAGGTGATTTGCACAATTTTATTTATTTATTTATTTTTATTTTTTTTATTTGCACACATCATTGTACAAGCTGATAAAGCAGGATATGGATATGATATAAGTGTATAAAGCATAAAATAATGTGTCCCAATTAAAAAAAGAGTGCAAATCTTCTTTTTTTTTTTTTTTTTTTTTTTTTTTTTTTTTTTTTTTTTGCATGTTTAATTGTTACATGCAATATGAATATATTAAATGTGGTATCAAAAAATGGGAGGTGATTTGCATAATTTTATTTATTTATTTTGATTTGCACACACCATTGTACAAATTGATAAAGCAGGATGTGAATATGATACAACTGTATATAGCATAAAATGATGTGTCCCAATAAAAAGAGAGTGTGCAAATCAATTTACTAAAAAATCTATCATAATATGATACTCCGTATTAAATAAAGAACTGTTACAATCACACAATTTTCACACAAAAAACATTCGCATGATGAGGTGACATGTTAAATTGTATGTAAATAGAAGAGAGATAATGTATTTAACATTATATTGACATATCTATGTTCAAAAAAAAATTATATTGACATATCACATAGAGAAATACACCTCATTGTGTGAATTTTTTTAAAAGAAAACTATACACTTGTAGCATTCATCATTAAAGAAACATATTAGAAACACCTTTTTATGAATCAACAAAAACAGGAGTTCCAGCACGGATTGAAATAGGAGCCACTACAAGAAAGATAAACAAACTGATATGTTTAATTCTTTTTCGTGCTTAAGAGTCAAACATAAGATGTATTTAGTACAATCTTAAAAGAACATATTTATATACACAGTACACAACTTATAGTCTTGTAAAAACAAAGTTTGATTCAAATTAGAAATTAATTTTGTACTAAAAAAGGAAACAATTCAATGAATTATTTGTCGGGGTGTGTTAACTTTGAAAACTATTCAAAAAGTATTTTTAAATTTAATTTTAACATAAGGGTAGTTTAGTAGTTTAGTAATTTTAATATATTAGAATTTTCAATACTTGAACATGAGGTTCATAGAGTTATAAACCTCATATTCACTAAGAACACATCATGGCCACTTATTTTTTCATCAAAATTTAAAAAATAAAAATAAATAAATAAATAAATATAAATAGAAATAAAAAATAAAAAAACAACCACTTTTCACTTTTTTTTTGAAAATTAAATATCTTACAAATAGTAAATCGTTAAGCGAAAAAAAAATACACCATCGCGATGAAAGTTTTTTTAATCTTTTAGTAGACTGACACTTCCATCTACTTTTGACAAACTTTTGTTTTCGAATTTTTTTTAGCGTTAAAATTTGCGTCTGAAAAAATCACATGTGACATGTGATTTAATATAACAAATCCTATGTGATTTTCCAAGACGTAAATTTCAAAACTCAAAAAAAAAAAAAAAAAAAAACAAAAAAAAAACATTGAAAGTATATTAAAGTGTCCATCTATAAAAAAAATGATTTAATTATCATCGTGATAGTATAATTCTTTTCGCGTAACGATAACGGTTTGTGATATTTTTTTTATTATTATTATTTTTTTTTTTAAATGATGAAAGTGAGTTTTTTGTGTTTTGATATGAAAATAAATGAATAAGATTGGCTCATTAGGTCTTTAGAGAATTTGAGATATACACTGAACTTTCCTCAGTGTTCATGTACGGAATATATATTTTACTTAGATAAATTTTAAGGATTGAGATCCTCGCATATTCTATTTAAACATGCGAGTTAATATTAGTTTTGTTGTGTAAGATTACTTATTTTTTTTACTAACAAAATAGAGGTCCGGGGACTCACATAATTCATTTAAGGGCTAATGCCAAAAGTACACTCAAAATTGAATTTGGGTCCACGATTGAGTCACGAATTTTGCAACTTTCAATTATGGTCATGTGCGACCTGTGCTACTATGCGACTCCACTTATATATCGACACGTGGCCTGACTACATGTTCCATGTCAATTAGTTCCTAATCATTTGGTGACCCACTAGTATTTTATTTTTTCACACCGAAGTGTGCGACTGATGGTACTCGACTTACCAAGTGTACGACTGGCGGCTATAAAATCTTTCTTAGATTTCATTTTGTACTATACGTTGACTTTATAGCCGCCAGTCGCACACTTAGTAGTCAACCATTCATTTCTAAACTCAACCATTCATTTCTTTTTGGATTGATGGTGGGGATGAGTACCTTCGTATGTAAGAAAAGTTTGCTATTTAATATAACTCTACTCCAAAAGTTACATCCGATGAGTTATTTGATTAGTCACGTACTCACGTCTGATGAGTTATTTGATTAGTCACGTACTGGTAGTCCTAATTATTATTGCGATCTTCTTTTGCCAAATACATTTTCTTTAACACTTTGCATGTTTTTACTTTACTAATTTTGTTTCAAGTTCATGTCGTATAATTAAATTGAAAGTATATCCGAACACCTCATAAAAAGAGGTAAGCATATTCCTCTAATCATGAAATTCTTAATTTAATGTGCGATGCAATGATATAATGCAATATGATATTTAAATCAGCTAAATAAATAATTAAATAGAAAGTATGACTCATTATTATGGCATCATAATCATGTCCTAAACAATATGAGTTTTGCTACATATTTTTATATTTTNTTTTTTTTTGGTAGCACCAACCTTTTTTAATCGTGCCATTGTGTGTACTTTTTGACCATTTTACCCTTACTTATTTCAAATTTTGAAGGGTAAAATGGTCATTTCACATGGCTAAAAAGTCGCAAAGTACACACAATGACACGATTTAAAAAGGTTGGTGCTACAATCAAAAAAAAAGGACGGTACATATAATGACAAAAAGTGGCAAGTATGATGCCTTTTTTTGCCAATAACCCTATTTTTATCTTATAATCCATCTACACTCACAAAAATATTATATAGTTTTTCTCATTCATTCTCCTTATGCATCCAAACCGTCATTTCTGCCACTTGGCAGGATCCTGTGAGTAGGATGATAATGTATGAATGTTTAGCATTTTCCAAAGAATATATTTCTTTTTCAAGATTTTGTATAATGTATTATTAGAACAATTCTACTATTTAGACAGTCTATTTCTATACTTTTTATATTTTACTATTTATACAGTCTATTTTAATACTTTTTTATATTAAAGTTAAGATTAAATAAGAAGAAAACTTAAAATGAGAAGAGTGAGAAGAAACAACAACCACATATTTCAGTTGCACCTGCAAAAGTAGATGCATTTTCCTTTAAAATCTCTGATGTATGGGTTTTGATAGTGGTTTGTTTTTCCGAAGAAATACTTGTGAAATTAATTTCCCCGGGTCGTTATGTCCCAACGAGGATTAGACGGCGATTGAGTCGACTTTGGAACGTGAGTTTGTAAAGTAAATGGGGATTAAAGTGATAATTTGGTTTTTTATTACACTACAAATGAGATTTAAAACGAAATTAAAGTAAAGGAAAATAATAAAACGATGCAAAGGAAACGAACAAATAAAACAAGCATATGATAAAATGACTAAAGTAAACGAGAAATAAAAACGCGAAAAGAAATTAAAACGGGAAATGAATTTAAAAATAAAATGTTTGCAAAGTGACGTGAATGAGTTCATCAAGTGTGGATTAAGGATCGATGACGAATTATTTTCCTTACACAAGATTAGTTGCTTTGCAAATAATCCTTTGAAAAGATAATAATTACTAGACGTGCGATTTGATTATTTTCCGGCTTTTGTTCTTCGAATAATAAAATCACATATCTAAATAATTTTAATAATTATTAATCACGATCCTCTTTTTAACCCACATTTAACTCACAAATTTGAATCACTAAGCAAACATTAATAAACTACTCACTACTCATATTGATAAAATAAAGAGACTCGATTAAAGAAACATACTTGATAAAACAAAATAAAATTCGGCAGAGTCTTGCCTAAGCATAAAGCATAAGAGACCTCACTCGATAAACGATGAGGACATGAGGTATTGATTATCATACTTGATAATCATGGCTAACTCGCCAAAAGAACGATACTTGATAAAACAATATTCCATAAAAAAAGAAAACTAAACTTGATAAAACTTACATACTCGATAACATAAAGAAATGATACTCGGTAAAATTTAGAAAAGCAATACTCGATAAAATGAAGAAATGACTAAACTCCATGACGTCACTGGCTTTCTACTAACTCGATGACATCATTGCTTTCTTGATAAAACTTTGCACAATAGTCCCTACTTTGATAAATCATACTCGATAAGTTTTATACATACTCGATAAAAGATTTAATAGTACATATTCGATAAAATCACCTAGATACTCGATAAAAATTATAAGATACTCGATAAGACATGAAACAAAGACATATTCGATAAACCAAAGATACATACTCGATATAAAAAAAATTAATACTCGATAAAAACTAAAACATACTCGATAAACCTAAAATCTAGGGAACATACTCGAAAATTTCTTAACCATACTCGATAAAAACCATAACAAAACACTATTTTGATCCGAATAAAGCCTAAAACTAATATTTTTCAACCAAGTTTAACACTAAACAACCTAGTTTAACCATAAACTTTAAATCCCACCAACAAAAACACGATTTTAACAAGTAAAAATTAAAGATTTCTAGAGAGATAAAGTTTTAGAGAGAGAAAGCTTTAAAGAAAACACATAATTTTTATAAAACTACACTAATCCTACTACTAAGAGGACCAACCCTCAATAACCAACCTTTCAAAGTTGGTGTTTAAGGGGTATTTATAGGCTAGGGGCTATGGCTTCTCTAATCTTTGACATAGTTGCAAGATTAGCCCCTAAACCTTTACAAAACATGAAAAACTACTTAAAACGTATTAAAACGCTACAAATGCAACTTAATACTAAACGTAACGATCTTGTAACTTGGAGGATTCGAGTTGACTTTTCTTCCAAAGGTCTTCAAAGGACTAAAATGACAACTTGCTGAAACTTGGAGGACCATTATTGTAAAGGTCTTCATACTTCAACTAAGGGTCTCTTTTGTTATTCTCTGAATCTCTAAGGACTTGAATTGTCATTTTGGGCTTTTCTTTGATAAATTTCTTCCTCGGCTTAGGCTTTTGACACTTTTTCAAATCTCGTGCTCGTTTTAGGCTTTTTGGTTGATTTTGTTGCTTTTTATGAGATATCCTTCCCGCACGATCACAAACACAAAAACACAATATATTTGGCATTTATCGTTAGTTTTTGGTCATTTTGGTCCCTAAACTAAGGTCAAAAGTATGTGTAAAATAACACATACCAATCTCCTTATTTGAAATGTGTTGCTAAAATCTTCTTATTCTTCTCATTTTAGTTTTTTATTCTCACCAGATCCCTTCTCTTATATATTAAACAAAGTTTATCAGTTATGGAAATGTAAGTTGTGCTCGTTCCACATATTACTGTAAAGTTGAAAAGTAAGTGGTGGTGGTGAGCGGGGTTGGTGATGGCAGCGTGGTTGCTGGTGGTGAGCAATGCAGATGGTGGCGGCGATGGTTGGTGGTGGTAGTGGTTGGCGGGATTGGTGGTAGCAACGGCGATTGGTGGTAGTGGTGGAAGCGGACTTGAAATGCAAAATTTAACGGGTGATCGTTAAATTCTCATGAATCCACAAACGTCTTGTTCAACATGTATAATCAATTTACATGCATATGTGGTATAAACTATGAACAGTTTTTGTTCAGAAAAAAAGAAGAAAACAAAAACAAAAATCATATTCCTCTAATTCTTGTCTATGTAACATCATTGTGCTTCGACAAAGTAAAATGCTACTTGTCAAACACAATTTGGCTCAACCAAAACCAGTCAACTTGCATTGTGAAACTTTAGGGTACGTTTGTTTTATAGGTATCGGAATGAAAAATAGGTGTCAATCTTTTAAAAATTGTTTGGGAAGGTTTTGATTTCAAAATTGACAATTACTCATGAATATAAGTATATTTCATACCTATCATAAAAGGTGGGTTTTCTCTCACTTAAATAATAACTGTTCTTATACCCATATCCACATCCAAACCAAATGCCCACTTAATAACAACCACATTTACATGTTTATTACTATGCAATAAAAGGTCTAACTACACGTTTATTACTATGCAATAAAAAGTCTAACTCGTGTGGTTGATCACTTGATCTTATTAATTTTTCAGGTTTTTGTTGTATCCTAATTTATCCTTTAATGTAACTTAAAAGAAAAGGATATTCATGGTGCTTAAAGCCGATTTATGTGAGGTGTCCCTTTTTTTTAATTATGTCATGGCCTCATGGGTCGATTAAAATGATTATTAAAACAATAAAAGCATTACTAAATTTCCTGAATATGAGCCTAAGTTGTAGTATACAGTATACTATTGCCGTAGAATACAGAAGCGAATTTTGATATCTTTAATCTAAGGATTGATAGCGAGAATAAATCTTTCAAAAATAAAACCCTAACAAGAGTAAAGACTCTAAAACCATTTTATTAAATGATCAATGTGAATTACAATGATAATGAGCCCTATATTTATAAAGATATAAAGTTGAAAAAAAATCACCTAAATATAGTAAAAACTGACTTAATAATAAATAAATAAAAACTGCATTCGAAGTCTCTACGGCGTAACAAGGAAAACCTTGTGACGGCGTATACACTTAAAATCCGAAATTAATCCCTATCCGAGAGCTCTACGGCGCAACAAAGATCAGGTTGTTACGTCGTAGCGAAAATAACTTCTACGGCTCTTGGTCTTGAATCTTGTCCCCAACATTTTCCTTCACTTTAGAAGAACTCACCCTCGAGTTCTCACCACCTCCAGTCAATGGGCGAATGAACAATGCCTTGAAATCTGTCTTCAAATTCTGGTGGTCGTGTACCATAGGTCAGAATAGCTATGTTCTTTCGATAACAAATAATATATAAAAATTTGTTTTTCCTCTTTGTATTGCATTCACATCATGTTGTCATGCTCTTCCTAACAAAACATGACTAACTCCTAAGTCCACGACATTTCAAGACACCACATAACGATAGGAATTTCCAATAGCAAGTGAAATTTTGCAAACCTCATTCACCTTTACCTTCGGACCCTTCTTTATCCAACCTAACTTATATGGATTAGGATGTTGTTCGGTTGATAACTTCAAGGCCTTCACTAATTATTTGTATGCTAAATTCTCACAACTTTATCTATCAATGATCAACGAGCAAACGTTGCCTTCAACCAAACACTTAGTTTCTAAAATCATGTTCCTTTGTGAAGAATATTTCAACTTTGTTGAACCTAAAGTACGTTGCACAATCAAATACACTACCTCACCTTCAACTTGAGCAAATTCATCAATATGTCTAAAGTCATCACTAAAATCAATTCTTGTTTTTGCCTTCCTTATTTTCGCCAACATAGGCATTCAATTTCCTGTTAGGAAACTCATTCGATCTCTGACCCGGTAAACTACACCTAAAACACTTATGTGGCATAGGTTTCACATACGAGTTAGAGTCCGTCTTTTTAGCAACAATAGTCTTTATCATGCTACTAGCACTAGCCAAAAATAGAGAAGTCAAACTTGAAGATGTAGTAGTTCCATCAGTTAATTGAGTTTGACTGGATTGTTTTACCTAAGTAGAATTCAAATACAAATTCTCTTCCAATGATCCTCCAAAATTCAAAGTTGTTTGGACATTGACCTTTCAACCTTCATAGCCAAAGTTTGGGCTTGATCAACGGTCCAAATTGACAACAAACTTAACTTATCTTGAATTGATTGATTCAACCCACTAATGTACCTAGCAGCAGTTTGTTCTTTGGATTCCTTTAAGCTACCCCTAGCTTGCAACCTCAAGAATCCACTCGTGTACTCCACCACGGTTCTCTTTCCTTGAACACAATTATGATATTGTTGATATAAAATTTTTTTAGTATCTAGGGGTAAAAACCTAACTTTGATCATTTGCTTCATCTTTTGCCATGTGTTGACTGGATATTTGCCTTGTCTCCTACTGTTGTCTTGCTCATTTTGCCACCAAGCTCCAGCTCCTCAACATAACTTGTAAGCTACGATCTTGACTTGTTCTTCTTCAAGAACACCCATGATATCAAAAAAATTGTCAACTTCATACAACCAATCCAACACAACTTCAAGGTCAAGATTCCCAAGAGAACTAGGGATCTCATCCTTAACACGATACCCTTGTCGATTTTCATAGCCATGAAGACCGTCATTCCTCCTATACATAACCTTAGCACTATTAAACCGTCCTATTGGTCTTCCAGTAAGAATTTCATGGCCATTATCTCCTTCTTCTTCTGAAGACCCGATGAAATCAAAATGTCCTCAGCTTTGATTAGGAGATTGGTGAGGCACATGATCATCAAAGAATCCATCATTGTTATGACGGAATCTACGATCACCATAATAGTTACCCTCGTGATTTGCATGATTTCCACCATCCCCGATCGCGGATCCGATCTCTTCAAGAACAGTGGACATACTCGCGAATTTGGATGCAAGATCATTGATCGCACTATCAATCTCTTCATTCCACCGTACCCCACCAATAGTACGGGTTTTTAGATCTTCTACACCACTCAGCATTAGGATGCTAACAAGCTCTGATGCCAACTAACGCTGGACGCGAAAGCAAATTTTGATAACCTTAATCTTAAGGTTGATAACGAGGATAAACCTCTAGGGAATTAAACCCTAACAAGAGTAAAGACTCTAAACACAATTTCATAAATGAGCAAAAGTGAATTACAATGATAATGAGCCATCAGGGATATAAAACTTGGAGAAAGGTTACCTAAATATAGTAAAAACCGACATAATAATGAAAAAGGAAAAACGACATTCGAAGCATCTACGGGGTAACAAGGAAAACCTTGTCACGGCGTAACCACTTAAGCCGAAATTAATCCTTATTCAAGAGTTCTACAGCGTAACAAATATCAGGTTGTTAGACCGTAGGGAAAATAACTTCTACGGCTCTTCTAAATTTCGTATAATAAATACTTATAAAACACATGTGTCAATTTTATTAAAAAAATGGAGGTAATTAATTAAACTCTAGTTGTCAAATTTTAAACAATTATATGGACTTAACCCACGCGTACACAGGTTAATGAATTAAATACGGCTAAAATTATTATTAGCAGAAATACAATTATCAAAAAGAAGACACGACCCTGTGGGTTACTGTATGACGAAAATAAATACACGAGATTGTACATATAACAATGCCGCATGTAATTCCTTTTTAAAGTTAAAGAAGGATATTCATAAAAATCAGTTTTTTCAAGGGTCATTATGTGCTATTAAATATGTATAATGTTTATAACATGATATCAATAGTAAAATTTAAACAACGTCAACCTCAACACCATGCGAGTTAAACAAAGTCAAATCTTTCGTCTAATAAAAACCTACACAAAATATTAATCGATATTAATAGCTAATGAAAAATTTTAATTATATAAGTATAAAACAATTTGGGTTTTGCTAACGTGTGCCCACTGGGCACTTGTTTAGCTATATATATAATGAATGTTGAAGTTAATTAATATCAAAATGATGATTAATTAAGGTAATTTTAGAGATCAATAAATGTTCATTAAATGCATTTTTTTATTTAAAAGGAAATTTTGTCTTCATTATGCCCAGTGGGCACACGTTAGCAAAACTCAAACAATTTATACAATTTTTTAGAAAAGTCTTATTAGTGTAAATCTACGTTAGTCCTTAAAATAGCATTAAAGACCAAACCCGATTAGACTGAAGGATTAAGATGCATAAGTGGTAACTATTTGAAAAAGTTTACTTGCTACATTGATGGAATTATTGAATCAAGTCTAGCCACAGGAACACAAATCAAAGGATTGGCTCTAGGAAGTGTGATCCCCTGTCCCTCTTCCATATCAACTTGAGCCATGTCCCTTTTTCGCCAGCTTTCCACTCAAAGCATTGAATCATTACACCTAGTGTCACTTGTGCGACTTGCATGGCTAACGACGTCCCAGGACACATGCGTCTCCCACTCCCAAATGGCAACATGTGAAAGTGTTGTTCTCTAACATCCACCTGACTCCCTTCAAATCTTTCAGGATTGAATTCCAGTGGATCGTCTCAGTTCTGTGGGTCTCTACCCAAGGCCCAAACATTAACAAAAACAAGAGTTTGTGCTGGAATAAGGTAGCCTCCCACTGTACAATCTTCTGTTTAGGATCATTGGGGCTGTGGGGTGTAACCTTAACGCTTCCTTCACGATTGCTTGGAGGTATGGAAGGTTTGTATATCAGATTCTTCTAAGAGTCGATTTTTTCCAACCACTCGGTCAATTTCTTCTACAGCTTTTTTCATTATTCTTGGATGGTTGATTAGTTCTGCTAAAGCCCATTCTATATATAGTAAGTGCAGATGTATCTGTTCCCGCAACGAATAAGTTCTGTAACACAAACAACAAGGTCACATAAATCATTGTAATAATTCCTATATATTCACACGTAATATAAACTGACCAAAATAAAAGCTTTGATATTCTCTTTGGTCAACTTCATTTCCATTCATCTTCTGAAATAGTGAGTAAAATATCAAGAAGATCCCTCACTTCATCTTTCCCCTTCTTCATCCTTTCATCTTTATGCGCACTAATGATCCTTTCTATCAGCTGGTCAAATCTTCGGTGTATCTCCTTCACCCGTTTTTTATACCCTTGTAAGTCAAGATTCTTACAAAACCATGTATAATCCGCAAGATTAAACTTACCCGTAATCTCAGGAACAAGCTTCCTCATATCACCTGTTTCATTCTCGTCCTCCGAACACCTTTCACTCATAAGCATTCTTGAAATAACATTATTTGTCAACTTCATAAGCTCGCCTTTAACATCCACAGCCTTTTCAAGTTTAGCCTTCTGGGACAACGAGTGCAAGAACCAATTAGTCTCGTCTTGTCTAAGTGGAAGAAGTAAAACGAGTGTTTTACCGTTTAAAAGGTCGGACATAACAAGTTTTTTCATAAGTTTCCAATATGGTCCAAAAGGTGCAAACATGAAATCTTTTGATCCATACGTTAAGTAAACTGTTGTAGAGTTTCTTGGTCGATCTAGATAGCTCGCTTCATATGTTCTTAGAAATTCTTTTGCCAATTCGGGTGAAGAAACAGCGAGACATGGTACTGAACCAAGGAAGAATCTGAAAATTGGTCCATATTTAATTGAGAGTTTCTGTAGAGCTTGGTGAGGGATTGGAGCAAGGAGATGAAGGTGTCCAATGATAGGGAGAGCAAAAAGGCTTGGTGGAAGCCGTGATTTGATCCCGGAAGATGAAGAGAATGAAAGGATGAGTAGAATGGTAGTGAGTGAAAGGACAAAGATGATAAAGTAGCCATAGATGTCAACCATAGCTAAAAGTTGAAGGTTTGAAATTCTCGATTGAATTGAGTATGGTTTTATAAGATTGTTGGTGATTAGGAATATATATTACTATGAATTAGATGTAACTTTCTTGAATATGACTATTAATTAATATATGAAACAAGCAGTATAGACCAAATAGTTTGAAACAAGATTATTGTTCATATCTAACATTTTATCATGGTTAAAAATCTTTGATATAGTTCAGTCCTGTCCCTACCCTTTTTTACAAAGGAAAGTAGGTAACTTGACTACTTTATAAAGTAGGCATCATATCCCCAATTTAAAATGTTGATTTCGTATAGTTCTTGTTTTTTGTGTTTGTGTTTACATCTTCAAAAGGTATAAGTCAAACGGAAAACAATATTCGGCTGGTTTAAAGTTATATACAACAGAACCACTACGCCCTGTATCTGTATCTAGATACAGTACTTCAAAAATGTAAAAAAACAAAAGTTATGATGTTGGACAATGTTAAAATAATTACTACTCGTACTTGATTTTAAGAACATATAAGTTTGAGCATCAGCATCAGCTATAAGAGTGTAATACAAGACCATGTCTATTTTTTAACCGTTAACTAACATATTTATACATCTACTTTTGCATCTTTTATAAAAGTTGTCCCTCATAGGCACACAATAGATGTTAACTGGGTTACAAAACTCGGGAACATATATGAACTCATAAAACCAACAGAATGAAACCCGAAACCCTCATTTCATGAGATAGCGCAGTGATCACAAACAAGTCAAATAGTTTAGCATCATACCCCTTGTTTCCAAAACCACAACAAAAGGATTAAGCTTATTACTATCTTATCTCTCTGAAAAACCCAGTAGATGATCCAAAGAAGCTTGCGCAAACAGCTTCAACAAGCTATGTATTAGCTTATTCTAAAAACAATAAGCTAAAAAGCTTTCCAAAATATCCAAATTAAGCTTTAAAGTTTAAACCCAATACACCTTTGTTTCATGAGATAACCAAGTTTCAAACCAAAGAGTACCATTGGTTCATGAGTTCATGAATCATGACAATTAAGTAATCACCAACAATACAGCACATAAAAATCCATCTAAGACAAATAAATTAAACCACCAATTATCAGAAAAGCACTCAGTACCTAAAACAAAATCAAGCATCCTCAACATACTATCCCTGTAAACAACACTAGTTAAATCGCCTACTCCTGGCTTTTATGCAAGAAGCAACATTGCTAATATGAAAAAACTGCGTCAACATGCTATTATTATTCAAAATTCAAAAAATCAATACATTCAAATGGTCTGCTTGTTTGCTATTGTACTTGAAACAACAATACTGCTACAACTGTTACTCAAAAACAGTAGTTCAATACTAATAACGGGAATTATTACAAGATAAACGCCTATGGATACAAGAAAATATCATCAGCAGTCGGCCTCATATCTATTATACCATCACGAACTATAACTGAAATCTAAGAAAGATTACCATGCTGATATCTCCCGTCATATATCTATTATACGAAAAAAAACTATTACTGAATCTAAGAAAGATTATCATACTAGAAATATACCCATCATCAGTGGATGATCTATCAAGCATACCTCACCGATCATCAATCCTTCATGGTGCCAATCCTCATCATGCTCAACAAGTGTTAAGCCTTCTTTCAGCCACACACCGAATCTAAGAAAGATTCAACCAGATCACCTCATTGACATCAAAGTCCTAACCTTTTTTTCCCTTTCGGCTTTCTTAGCAGTTGGGGTTCTCTTTAATTTATGCAATTCTTCCATGAAAACCTTCTCAACTACATCAATCGAGTTTAACAGCTTCTTCTGTGGTGTTAAAAACTCGGAATCCCCACTGTTCAGATTAGGAAGATTAACAAATATCGTTGGAGCCTTTCCCAAATTCGATGGTTTTAAACTTTTATATGCTAATTTCGGCTTTGGAGTCACTAATGACTCGTGCTCGAGGTGAGCACCAGATGGTGAAGGATCCTGATCAGCGGTATCCTGATACACCCTTAGTGGGGTTGGGGTTCCCACTGTTAGACCATCGCCATCTCCCAAACGCTCTCTTCTTCTGTCAATGGCCTGCATAACAATTTCAACATATAGTCAATACCCCATTACAGCAGTAAACTATGTTGAAAATCAAACACTTTACTGTCTATCAGTTACCACTAAAAATTAAAAACTAAGAAACCAAACAAACAAACATGTGATTTCTGAGTATTTGATAAATTAAGACTTAGAGATTAATCAAGTAGAACTTTTTCACATGTATAAACTGAAATAAACTAAACTCATTTCTATATTTACCACAATCAAACATTGTATCATCTAGTCAATTCATCCCATATTTGATTAAACAAACTATATCAAGTCTAAACGGAAACAGTGGACTATGATCACAGTTAAACAAGGTACCATTTAAGCCATATCACATCATTCATCATTTACTCAACACAAACCCTTATGAAACACCATTTTTCTATCAAAAGACAGAACGATAACTGCAATCGTATCATTAATCATCTACTCAACACGTCATTTACGAATACTCACTAACAATAACTAATAATCCAAATTGTAACTAATTATACTAACAAACCCCATTTATATAATCAAAACATAAATCAAGATTCCAAATATAATCAATCGAACCAAAATTAACAAAACTGATTTCTAAGCGAAACATAAAACAAACCATACCCGAACAATATGAGTTATATCACCAAGAGGAGTACGTGGATACCAAGCAGGTAAAACACTCCGTGACGCAGTACGACCACCTCTGACTCGCCTGACACCACCACCACCACGAGACGGCGGTGTATTCTGAATCCGGCCACCACGTCGAGAAGCCGTTCCTGGCGTCCCGAAAAGCCCCCTTCCGGTCACTCCTCCAATAGTTGCTCTTCCATCAAACTGAGTCAAACCCATCTGTTGACCTGAAACCCCACCGGTCAACGGGGTTGACCCCCACCTGAAAGGTGTCCTATCACTCTCACTATCATCCAGCAGGATCCCAATTCGACCGGCTGTCATTCTACGACGAGCATATGATTCCGCAACGTCGATTGACCTCGATAATCGGTCCCTTGCTTCCGGCATCTTGAATCTGCAAATGTAACAAAACCCACTTCAGATTCACATCAAAATGTATAAAATCAATAAACCCGTATATCAGATATGCATCAAAATTTATAAAATCAGTAAAAATCAAACACTCAGATCAAATTTACATTAAAATGTTGAAATTAAGTTAAAACCCAGATGATTTTTCAAATTTTAATGTTAAATTAAAAAGACCCAGATGATAAAATGATGAAATAACAAAAACCCAGATGATAAAATGATGAAATAACAAAAACCCAGATGATAAAATGATGAAATAACAAAAACCCAGATGAGATTTTGATCAAAATGTAGAAATTTGAGTAACCCAGATGATAAAATGAAGAAAAAATCAATGGGTACCTGACAATGTGTGAGATTAAGTGATAAAAAGTTGAACGGTGTGGTGTTCAGTTGATTTAACTGTGTGTTTTTATTATTGAAGAGAGCTTTGGGAGAGGCGAAAATGGTGAATTCTCAAATGAATGTTTGGGTGGTTTTATACAAATTTTTATTCATTTTTTCTAAAAATGGAAAATTGTGTTTCAAATTTGAATTTGGGGAAATGGGCGGTATGATTTTGGTTTTGGGAAAGTTACTGTTTTGCCCTTAGTGATGGAAGGTGTGTTTCAAATGTTGTTTGTTTGTGTGTAGGGTAAAAGTGTAAATTTGTCAAGTTACTAGTTCAATTTCTATTTGAATTGGATGTGAAGAAGTGAAAATGAGAGTGTAACTATCACTCTTTCGGTTAGAAAGTTCGAACAACTTGTTTGAGTTGTACTGTATAACAATAGCGGTTACTTGTTAGAAAAGATTTTTAAAAACTCAATAATTAGGGTCAGTTTGGTTTGTTGTTAAGAATGACAATGGATATCGGATTTGGTATGAATTGAAAGAAATAAAAATTGAATGATAGTATTAACGTTGTTTGTTTTGTAAAATGTAGTTGGGAGTAAAAGTTGATGATGTAGTGTATGATTATTTTTATATTTATTTAAATAAATATAAATTTGGGTCACTTTTAAAGATAAAACGATAGGAATAATATTATAAAATTAAAATTGTTGTATGTTCACACGAATGTTAAGGGTGCGTTTGGTATCTCACTATGGGAATGAGACTATAACTATGAAAGTGATTAAAGGTGTTTGTTTAAGACGAGGGGGCCCACCACTATGGTAATGAATGATAAATATAATCTATACTCCATATACATAAAGAGACATAGGTATGGATCTTTCATAGGTGAGAGACCCACCACTACTATCAAACTCATACCCATTGTCATTCATAAAGTCATGACTCCACAATGGATTCGTAGATTCCCACTGCAAAAGGAATAAAATATTGTTTCGAAACCTATACACCCACTCCAAACAAATGATATTGGTTTGATTGTATTACTCAAATCCAAAAGTGGTGAAACAAACGGGACCTTAGTGTTTAGATTTTGAAATCGTTATTGTTACTGTATTTCACTTCTCAATAGTTATCAGTTATCACATATTAGCAGTTACGATAGCAAGAAAGGTGTGTCTCTGAGTACCACAGTATGTTTGGCAGCAAGCATTTTGGAGCACCTAGTGCATAGTGTTTAGCGTTTTGTACAAAATGCTTGTTTGAAAACAAGTACAAGTAACTAGCATCTCTAATTTTTCTAAGAATTCCAAATTAAAATGTTACTTTTGTCTCATTTGCAAGTAACTAGCGTTTACATTTAGTCCGTATGACTATACAACTATGTCATCAAACACATTATCAAACAAACAACTAATGCTTCCTGTTATTGTTTCTCGTTACTACTTATTGCTACTACCACCTGTTACCGCTGTTTTCGCCAAACATACCATCATTCTTAACTAAGAATTGCATAAAAAAGACGGTATGTTTCAAACTTCGAGTTTTTATATTTCTTATATCTATTTAGACCTCCAGTTATATAAAGCTTTCGATTTTAGAATCCGTATAAACAATCATTAAGGTTTGTGGTTGTGTAGTCCTAGTATTTTTATTTAAAGGCCTAAATGTTATGAGGTAAAAGCCGAATATTTGGTTAAAAACAAACCATGCTCGTTTTTGCATAACTAAAGTATATTTAACCATACTAATGTGTGTGACATGATTTCAACTTTTTATTTAATGTTAAAAGATTAAAATCACATGATAGAAAAAATTAATAACAGCCGTTTTGATCTAGAGAATTTATTGAACCACGAAAGATGTTCATATTAACGATATAGATATAACTTCAAAGTCAGAAAAAAGTAAAGTAAAATCATACACGCTGAAAATGCAACATCGATTGATATGCTTATTTGCATTAGAAGAAAAAGATCAATTCCTCTTCCTCTCATCTGATGATATTGTACATCAAATAATGTAAACTCTCTTTGTGACGGTTGCACTTACAAAACTTTATTGTAAAACTAAAATTCTTTAAATTCGACAATCTCACGACTAAATCATCACTTTATAGATTTTTAAAAAAATGACATGGAATTTCCACAGTTTGATAATTGTGATATAGGTAGTACTTTATTACCATGAAATGATACATTTTGTTTCAAAAGCTTTGAGAAAAGATGTAAATAAATCGACCTGGGCCTGATCAACTAACAAAAACTTAGGCGTTGTTTGTTTGTTAAGAGGTTGTGAGTTTAAATCTGATTCGCACATTTGAATCTGAATCAGTGGTGAAAAACTCTGAATCTAAATCAAATAATGTTATTTGTTTTTTTAAACGTGTAAATGATTAGAATACAAAAAACTAGTTTACATATCATTAAGAGGTAGTAAGATTCTCTTTCAAGTCTTGTTTGGCAAGAGGTATTGTACAACATGAGAGCTATTTTACATATCATATTTGGCTGCGATTTTTCTTGGTGAACAAAAGAGCTATTTTATATAAAGAATGGTTCTCATTCATTAGGGTTTTTACAACAAGAAAATCTAAAATGCACCATTATGTTGCCTCCGTACTGAAAAATATTCTTTTCAACTTATTTGATAAACACACCAACGTTTTTGTGATATATCATCACCCACTATATAAAACAAGCTTTCCCTAAGGAAACCTTTACCTCAAAACTCTAAGATAATGACACCTGGTATTCAATTTGATCCAATGGACCATATGCAATCTCGCCTAAAGAATTCAATGTAAACAAATAAACACAAACATATTCTTAGACGGAAGATCAAACAGATGAAACTATCACACACAAGAAAACCCCCAAATCTGTTATCCAAACTCCAAACGTAATTCGTCAAACCCCCATATTCAATGAAGATGATAATGAAAATTGGATCAAAAATCCCGATAGAGAAGATTACAACACTTAAAACATTCTCCATTATCCCCTAAGAATCACCATTTTTCGACAGTGGATCATGATAGAAATCATAGTCAAATATAAAAATTGGGGTTGATTCATAACTAACCCTAATTTTTGGGGTAANTTTTGTTTTCAAAAGCTTTGAGAAAAGATGTAAATAAATCGACCTGGGCCTGATCAACTAATAAAAACTTAGGTGTTGTTTGTTTGTTAAGAGGTTGTGAGTTTAAATCTGATTCGCACATTTGAATCTGAATCAGTGGTGAAAACTCTGAATCTAAATCAAATAATGTTATTTGTTTTTTTAAACGTGTAAATGATTAGAATACAAAAAACTAGTTTACATATCATTAAGAGGTAGTAAGATTCTCTTTCAAGTCTTGTTTGGCAAGAGGTATTGTACAACATGAGAGCTATTTTACATATCATATTTGGCTGCGATTTTTCTTGGTGAACAAAAGAGCTATTTTATATAAAGAATGGTTCTCATTCATTAGGGTTTTTACAACAAGAAAATCTAAAATGCACCATTATGTTGCCTCCGTACTGAAAAATATTCTTTTCAACTTATTTGATAAACACACCAACGTTTTTGTGATATATCATCACCCACTATATAAAACAAGCTTTCCCTAAGGAAACCTTTACCTCAAAACTCTAAGATAATGACACCTGGTATTCAATTTGATCCAATGGACCATATGCAATCTCGCCTAAAGAATTCAATGTAAACAAATAAACACAAACATATTCTTAGACGGAAGATCAAACAGATGAAACTATCACACACAAGAAAACCCCCAAATCTGTTATCCAAACTCCAAACGTAATTCGTCAAACCCCCATATTCAATGAAGATGATAATGAAAATTGGATCAAAAATCCCGATAGAGAAGATTACAACACTTAAAACATTCTCCATTATCCCCTAAGAATCACCATTTTTCGACAGTGGATCATGATAGAAATCATAGTCAAATATAAAAATTGGGGTTGATTCATAACTAACCCTAATTTTTGGGGTAACATGAAATTAGTGCAAAGCATACATCGACAAATCAAGATTAATCGTTGTTCAATAACAATGATCGAATATCAAACAGGTTATTCATTTTTTATTTTTAATATTTTTATTGTTATCGAATCTATGATTAAGGTAGCCATTTTTGGAGTTTCTAGCCATTTTTATTGTTTCTCCCGATTAATGTTGATTGTTTGGTTTACTCAATTTTTGGAGTTTCTAGCCATTTATATTATCCAAACACTGTTAGTTAGGTTTCAGAGTACAACAAATTAAGATAGTTTGAAAGCTAAAGTTTCAAAATGCTTTAGAGTTTCTAGCAAAGTTTGTAAAAGACATTGACATTCTACGACTTATATCAGGTTTTTGATGCTATGAATCGTGTTTTACTTTTCCTTTCAAAGCATCTTCATCAATCCAGAATTTGTAGATCCATTCGAAGGTATGTGAAAGTATCATCTATACGGTTGTACTTGAAGGAACTTAAACCTTCTGATTGTTGATTAACAAGTTTTTTCAGTCGTTATTCTTTTGATAATGATAATACCAATGAAAATCACAATCGATTTTTTGGTAGAGGATGGAGACAACAATTGGAAAATGGAGACTATGAGAAGCCCAGTGAAAGACATGGTGGTTACCGTCCCAAGCGAGGTGACTATAACAATGGAGATGCCACATAAGGTGAACGCCCAATGAGGGTGTTTGATCGACGCAGTTGAACCAGCCGCGGGTTAGTTGTTCTTCATATCATTATGTTAGCTCAATCAACAATAAATAAAATATATATATTTAAACTAAAATTAGTGTCATTTTAGTTATTTGCGCATAAATGAGTTTAAGCCCTACAGTTAACTAAATTTAGTGTCATTTTCATTATTTGTTCGGAAAGGATAATAAGCGTGAAGCGGCAGGTCGTGGCAATTGAGGGCAAGTAATGATTTTGGAAATGTTACTATTTTAGTGAGCTTCGATATAACTTATGTATTTATTGTTTGTAGAGAGACCCAAGAAGTTGTTGCATTGTGAATGAATTTATGTAGGAGCATTCACACAGACAACTATATGCAGCTGTATCAAGAGTCAAAATCAAGAAAGGTCTAAAAGTGTTATGTTGTTATAAAGACGACAACTATTGCAATTACACAACAAACATTGTGTATAAAGAAGTCCTTCACAGGCTTTAATTTTATTTAACTTTTGAATTGTAGATGTTTTCTATTTTATAAATAAGACACCCAATGTTATTTACCTTTAGTCTTTTTGTTTGTTACAAATCTCCCTTTGTATGACAAATTTTATGCCTGCCAACATCATGCATTTGCGCATTATATATATCATGTAACACATTTATATTCTTGATAATAAGACTTAATGCTAGCGCCCCATCGGGGCGGGCCTAAGGCTAGTTCTCGAATGTTACTCAAGTCCGGCAATACAGTATGCTTCAACTGTTGTACCCTTAAAAACAAGCAATCATATGTTTTAAGGGTGTTGGCAACCCATCACTCACTCAAAATCCCATCACTCACTCCCAACCAATCCCCTTATGCCACATCATTCACCTACTTTTTTCATCACTCACTCATTTTTTTATTGGCAACCGATCACTCACTACATCCATTCACTCACTTTATTTTCTTTTTTAAATTCTATTAAAATTAAAATACCTATAGTATCAAAGACAAAATGATTTTCTCTTCTGGTCTAAACCGACTCCAATATTTATACAATATCTGTTCCATCACAATATCTGTTTCATCTCTATCAAATGAGAAAACAAATAGAGAAGAGAAGGGATAACTCTCTCCTCTTCCCTCTCCTATATCATCGATCGACACCACCACCTGACCACCTCCTCGCCACCAACGCAGCCACACCATCACAACATCCCTCCTTCATCAAGGATCAAGAAGGACGAGGAGACCGAAGAATCAAAGGGGTCGGTTCAGGTTTTGATCGGGTTCAGGTCATGCTTCACTCCAACCGCGACCACAGCCATCACCATCAACACCGTTGTAGCTCCATCACCTTATTCATAGCTCCCTCTCGTTCCTCTTTTTGAGTTGATATTTAAAAATAATAATAATAATAATAAATAGCCGTTAGGCATGCAACGGTCAAAAAAAGCCACCAACGGTCGAATTTTTCCTCCCTTCCCGTGCGTGAAAGTTTCCCGTGTGGGAAGGATCCTGTGCGGTACCGTGGTGCCGGCGGCGGTGTTCCCGCACGGGATTGATCCCGTCCCGTGCCTTCACGCTTCCGCTGCCAACACCCCTAACGGGAATCGTGTCAAACACGAGTATCACCTTTATACTATTCAAACATGCACTAAACAGGCTTTTTTTTTTTTTTTTTTTTTCTTTTTAATTTATTTTTTAATACCGGCAATCGAGTCTCCTCACTTCTGATCATCTGCACCTTCTGTACGTTTATATGTTTTTTCCATTGTTTACATTTTATTGTTTATTTAATTTGTATATTTTTATTATACAGTAAAAATGTATATGTTTTCATTTTTGCGCCATCTAGACAGGCCCACGTGGTAGGCATTTCTCTTTTTACTTTATGTTTTTGTGTTGTATATGGAAGTGTTTTATATATGGGAAAATGTTTTTGATGAGGATGGATCATATGCCATGAAAACATGGAAGTGAATGTGTGTAGGTATGATATGGTTGAGTGAGGAAGAGGAGTGAAGAAGATGAGTTTGTTGGGGTAGGTATGGTCATGGAAGTGAGTGTGTGTCTAACGTATATACTTGTGGGTAAGAAATAGCCATGGTTGACAAATTGAAGACTAGGTGAAACTTGATTACATTAGATTTAGTTTTGGACTATATTCCTTTTGCAAAAATGCATAAAACCAAGCTATATCAAAAATGCATAAAATTAAGCTATATTAGTTTAGGTTAATGTCTTTTAATTAATACAATGGCACACATCAAAATTTCGGCCATAATGTATCGTTATTTTTATTTTTATTGAACCTTAATCATTAAATTGTATTTTTTTTTAATGTATTGTTATTTTCCAATCTATCGTCGAAGCGAAAAAAAGAAAAAAAAATCCGGACCTTATATTAATCCCAAAATTAGTTTACTTTTATTTTTATGTCTAATTTTCATTTTACGTACTATTTTTATTTAATGTATTATTTTAATTTTAATTTTAATTTTGTGTAATGTGTTTTTTATTAATGAAATTAAATGTTAGTTAAATATATTGTTTTATTTAAAAGAAATGTAGAAAAAAAATTTATATGCGCGACAGCACCAGAAAACTGGTATTATGCAAGGAAGGGGTGTTTTGATGTCATAGGCAAAACTGGTGCCATGGGCAAAAAGCGTTGAGGTGATGACACCGGTTTTTCTCATGGCACCAAGTGTACCTGACGCTCTTACAAATAACCTCAGATAGGTTCAATAAGGCCTCCATTACGCGGCCCACCACCCGTGGAGCCTTAAGACACCTCCACAATCACGCATGGTGGTGTGATTTTAGTGTTGACTTGGTTGTGGAGATGACGGAGTGGAGAAAGAAAAAAATGTGTGTTGTGATTGTATCTAACGGTGTTGGTTTGGTTTGGATTTGGTGATCATTATTACGACCGTTTGATAGTGGATTTTGTGAATGAGTAGAAAGATATGGCGATGAGGTGATGACGATAGATGTGTTCTTACTTTACAGCGGGTCTAAAGTAAACTCCCTCTTTCCTCTAAATGTAACAATATTGCATATCAATGCAATAAGCTCGTCAATTACTTGTACATTCTCCACAATGTCGTACATAGATTTCTGACGAAAGGCATGTACTTTCTAAAAAGACAACAAATAGTACGTATCAGATGTTAAACTTAAATTCTCCCAACTTAAGAAGAAAAAGTTTACATCTTATTTTACACTACATATGATGCACAAATATATCAACGCGGGTACCCTCAGTTAAGTATGTCCGCCATTCTGATTCTACAAAGTGACATATTTGAGACTCATTCTATTAAGAGTTTAAGACCATACAATGATATCATTCAACAGTTATCAATGTCATTGAACAAATTGATATCTGTCAATGCAGACATGTCCACGGTGATCCACGAATTATGTACATGATGTAATAGACAGAACCCGAAATTAAGAGCAAGATACAATAAAGTTTATGCTTTCACCACATGATTCTTTTGCTCAGCTTGTACCCAGAAAGAATTGCACAAACTGCAATTGTCAAAAGTGCGGCAAGCGACATGCAAACAGAAACTATTGCGGCTTTTTGGAGTGACGTGTTACTTTCCAACTGTCTATGGATCGTTAGTGCTGTTACTGAAGAGCATGAAACAAGGAGGTAGCCTGCCAACTGTTTTTTTTATTATAGTGACAATGATTTAATGTATTGTGATGACACTGAAACAGTACATTAATAGTAATTTTTGTTGTCCCAAACTCTTCTAGATCGATATATGTTTAAGTTGCAGAGTATATTGAATAAGTAAATTATATTATGTGATTTTTTGTAACCATTGTAACGATGTATGATTACATATATATATGCTGTGAATCGGTGCCAACTAACCATCACAACCTTTTCACATTTTCCTAACCGAAATAACTAATATCTATAACTACTTTTCGGTTATTAAGTTACTAACTAACATGTTTGGTCCTTCATGTTCTAACTATTACAAATGAAGCAATGTATTAAGATTATTCGGTCCACATTCTCCTCCTTAATCTTGATCGTTGCTTCTCTTTAAATCTTGAACTCCGAGCATCTGTCGCATTGTCGTGAACTTCAATCTTGGTAGAGCCTTTGTTAGAATATCTGCTCTTTGTAGTTCTCCGCTGACGTGTTCCACATTGATGTG
>LBNU01032377.1:55675-92214 GCA_014162995.1 Artemisia annua | reverse complement strand
TTCTCTTCGTATAAACTGCTTGTTCGAGATTACATTTCTTAAAATCTAATGACTTTAATGTTTGATCAAGCTTCACATTCCAAGCTCTCGGTGCTTGTCTTAATCCATATAAAGCTTTAATAAGCTTGTACACTTTTCCTGAGTTTCCTGGCTGTACAAATCCTTCAGGTTGTGTAACGTAGACTTCTTCCTTTAAATCTCTATGTAAAATGCTGATTTTACATCCAAGTGATGAACTTGCCAACCATGGTATGCTGCTAATGCTAATGTCAACCGTACTGTCTCTATCCTAGCAACTGGGGCAAATAATTCATCGAAGTCTATTCCTTGTTCCTGTACATATCCTTTTGCTACTAAACGTGCCTTATATCGTATGATCTTTCCTTGTGCATCTCGCTTGGTTTTAAAAACCCACTTGAGTCCAATTGCCTTTTGATTTTCTGGCAATCTAGTAAGAATCCATGTTTTATTCTTATTTATTGAATCTAATTCAATTTCCATGGCCTCAATCCATTTCTTATCTGCTGATGCTTCCTTATAATTACGAGGTTCTTCTTCAGTGAAAAATAAACTAGGTGCTTCAACTTGTTGTGCAGTTTCGTAAATCTCTGCTAAACCTTTTAAGCCTCGTACCGGTCTATGATCATATCTCTCATCTGAGCTCTCTAATGAGCTAATAGTAGCCTCCTCTTCCTCTTCTGAGTTAGGGTGGTAGGTGTATGTTGGTGGTGTGATTGGTGTAACTGGATCTGGTATTGCGTCCGGTTCTTGATACGTGTTACCAATGTTATCATTGATATCTGTGTTGACTGGTGTAGGATTTTCGTTGTCAACTCCTTCTACCACAAAACTAGCCCAAAATGTGTCTTGTGTGATCGTATCTTCTTCATCTTTGTTCCAATTCCAGGGCTTTGTTTCTATAAACTTAACATCCCTACTAACATGTTTCTTCTTTGCTATCGGATCATATAACCTACATGCTTTTGATCCTTCCTCTACTCCTAAGTAGATCATTGGTATGCTTCTATCATCCAGCTTCTTTAAATGAGGTATCGTTATCTTTGCATAAGCTGTGCATCCGAATATCCTTAGGTTTTCTAGATTTGGTTTTCTATTGTAGAGTGCCTCATATGGAGTTTTATCTATCAGGGCTCTTGTAGGTACCCTATTGAGTATGTAAATAGCATGTTTCACTGCTTCCGCCCAAAAAGTTAAGGGTAACTTCATGGCTTTCATCATACTCCTCGTAGTTGATAACACTGTTCTATTCCTTCTCTCCACTACTCCATTCTGTTGTGGTGAGTATGGTGCTGTCAACTGTCGTGCTATACCATTATCCTTACAGTACTGTGTGAATTCATTTGATGTAAATTCACCGCCTCTATCTGTTCTTAGCATCCTCACTTTCATTCTCATTTCCATTTCTATTTTTTGCTTAAATTCTTTGAATGTACTCAATGCTTGGTCTTTCGAAGTCAGAAAGTAAGCCCACATGAAACGTGTACAATCATCTACTAACAAGAATATGAGTTTCTTGCCTGAGTGTGTTGCTGGACTAATAGGACCACAGAGGTCTCCATATACTAAGTCCAACGGGTTCTTTGATCTGAATTTAGCTTGGTTTGGAAATGGTGTTCTACTGTGCTTTCCTAATAAACATGCATCACAAATCTGTCCGGCATGATTTATTCTAGGTATTCCATCCACTAGACCCTTCCTAGTCATCTTGTTGATATCATCAAAGTTTAGATGACCTAATCTAGCATGCCATAACCATGCTTGGTTATCTACGTTTGCTAAGAGACATATAGGTGTGTCTATCTGTAGTCTAATACTGTAAAGTCTATTCTTAGATCTTTCTACTTTCATCAACAATTTCCTGCTCTTATCATACAAAGTCAATTTATTTCCGTCCATTATGACTTTACAACCTATTTCTGTAAGTTGTCCTAGACTTAGTATGTTGCTCTTAAGGTTTGGTATATAGTATACATCCGATACTACCTTTTGTTCCTGGTTTCTACAACCTAACAATATAGAGCCTTTTCCCTTTATCTGTACATATGATCCATCTCCAAAACGTACTCGTCCTGTTATGCTTTCATCTATATCCTTAAAATGACTCTTAGTTCCCGTCATATGGTTACTTGCACCATTATCTAAATACCATATGCTTTCATCCTTTGAAGCATATTTCCCTGGTTGAATTTGGCCTTCATTCAACAACACTTCCTCGTGTTCGGTTTCGTGCATAGTCATTAATAGTGATGGTTCATCGTCTTCTAAGATGAGGTTTGATTGTTCCTGGGTTGTTGATGTTGATCTACATCTATTCTGAAAGTGTCCAAATTTATTACACTTAAAGCACTTTACGTTACTAAAATCCCTCCTACTCGAGTTCTTATTTTGGTTTCCTTTATGATTCGAGTTGGTTTTGTTTTTATTATTACGCCAGTTTCTTCGTGAGTAGTTTGATCTACTTCCACGTTTGTTAAAACTCTTTCCTTTATCTGAGTGTTCGCCATGTGTGAAGAGTAAGTTATCCTGGCTTTCAACTTGACCTCCCTTCCGGAGTTTTATCCTTTCCTCAAACGCCTTGAGTTTCCAGTGATCTCATCTAGGGTTATGTCATCTAGATCACTTGTTTGTTCTATGGATGCTACAATCTGAATGAATCTATCTGGTGTGGAGTCTAATAGTTTTCTAACTATAAGTGATTCATCTAATGTTTTCCCTAGTTCCTTTGCCTTCGTGACATAGCCATTTAACTTGTCTGCAAATGCATCCGCCGTCTCATCTTCCTTCATCTGAAGTGAGTTAAATCCAATCATCAATGATTGTAACCGTGCTTGCTGCACTCTTTCTTCTCCAACGTGTCTTTTCTTTAACGCATTCCATAATTCTTTGGCCGTCTTACAACTTGCTACTTGTAAAATTACATCCTCAGTCAACGCTTGATATAACAAGGCCATTGTTGCCTTGTTTTTCTTATCATCTACTTCTGTGTTATCCTTAGGATCTATTGCTTCCCACAAACCATGTGCTTCTAGTATAACTTTTATTTGTATAGCCCATACCGTGTAATTTGTGTTTTTCAACTTAGGGCATTGGTATTGTGCAATAGGTGTTAAGGGTTTCACTATATTTACCGTGTTGTTGTTGTTAGACGTATCATCGGTAGTCATCTTATGGGTATTTATTATCTTCACCTTCTAATGCGTAATGAATTTTTCTTTCCTAGTATGGTATCTCTTTTATATGTAGGAATATATATTTCCGGGAATCTTAATACTACGGGATCAATAATAGTTCTCGGGATTTCCTAATAATATAAACTAAATATATATCTATACTATTCTATTTATAATGAAATCCAAAAATTTAGAAACTTATGACCTCGTTAACTTTGTGATGAATACGAGATGTATTCAATTTGTTTTGTTTGTAGTAATCGTTCACCAACTTTGATCTTTTTCCCGCCTTATTCCTTTTGAATTTCTATGCCTCGTTGCCTTGTTTCAATCTATTCGACTTCAAAAAAAACCTCTCGGATTTCTTTTGCTTTTGTTGTTGTCGTTGTTGTTTTTTTTCGAACCACAACTGCACAACTTTCTTCTTATCCAACTGTCGAATTTTATTGTACCCTTTTGTTTGCCAACGAGTCTATAACACTTCGTTCCACTGCCTTCACGCCTTGTTCAAAGTCTTTCTTTGATTCGCAAAACTTCTCGGCTTCCTTTTTTTTGTTCTTTGTTGTTGTCGAATTGTTGTTGTTTGTTTTTTTTGAATTCGACACAAGTAAACAAAATTTTTACCACACTACACGTTATTTTCCTTTTTCCTTTTGTGCGTTATATTTTGATCTCGCTATCTTTGAGATCACGAAGT
The DNA here is from genome assembly GCA_014162995.1 of Artemisia annua. Taxonomy (NCBI): domain Eukaryota; kingdom Viridiplantae; phylum Streptophyta; class Magnoliopsida; order Asterales; family Asteraceae; genus Artemisia; species Artemisia annua. The sequence continues at coordinate 88,326 of LBNU01032377.1, read as the reverse complement.
CTCCTACACACAAACTTATGTTACCACGCCTCGGTAACCACACCGAACCAGAAAACAAAATTTGCTTCGCTTCTGAATTCGTTCCAACGAAACAAAATCAGTCCTTCGTTTTGTTTCTCTCTACGTTGTTGTTATTTTTGTGTTCTATCGACACAAAACTCCACACACTTCTCCTTGAGTATTCCTCGTTCTACGTATACGTTTTACTCTCACAACAACGTCTCATGCGCTTCTAGAATTCGCGTCTTAATATGCTTTGTGTCTTTGTTTTCAACCGGTTTACACAAAGTCTCCAATTTCTTCCTTCCCTTCGTTGTTGCCAACAAAGTCCTCAACACCAATATCGTTTGATGTTGTACGCTTGCAACCTTCTTACGTAAACTAGATTTTGCACTATCTTGTTTGCGTATTCCTTATTCAAATCGTTGTTTGTTTCTTTGGAAGATAAAGAAAAACAAACGTTCCTCGCTGAAGAAAAATGTAACGATGTTCTTTTCCTTCACTGCGTTCTTCTATGGCTTCTCGATATGATTTTTGTTTTTTGATGTCGAAACAGATTCTTGTTTCGTTATGTTAATCCTTGCTCTTGATGCCAATTGTTGTCCCAAACTCTTCTAGATCGATATATGTTTAAGTTGCAAAGTATATTGAATAAGTAAATTATATTATGTGATTTTTTCTAACCATTGTAACGATGTATGATTACATATATATATGCTGTGAATCGGTGCCAACTAACCATCGCAACCTTTTCACATTTTCCTAACCGAAATAACTAATATCTATAACTACTTTTCGGTTATTAAGTTACTAACTAACATGTTTGGTCCTTCATGTTCTAACTATTACAAATGAAGCAATGTATTAAGATTATTCGGTCCACAATTTTCATATCATTCAAAATATATATATATATAAATTGTACCTGATCAAAAATGAAACTAGTGTAGTCAGAGGTCTTGTCCGATATGAGAATTGCTTTGAATGCGATGTCAGTAACGCCTTTGAAAAGTTGATATGCAGAGTAGATGAAAGCCAAAGAGGTAATCACGATGCTGTAACTGCAATTGTTTGACAATTTTGGTAATTAGTAAGTTCTTTAGCTCCAATTTGTTTTATTTCAGTCTTATAGCAATTTCTCCAAATACTATTTTCTGGTGTGTATGACAAGAAACTAATTGTTAATCATAGATCATTTCTTTGCTGAGACTTGAAAGATATGACTTTGACTTTCTAGTTTATAACTAGTTTTGTTGACCCTGAAAGTCAAAACGATATACGATTGCATGTATGTAATTAGTATACTACATTTCATGATTTGTTGCTAGGTAAGTCCGATTATTAAGGAAACCTTATGATAGAAGAATCTTAAATTCTTACCTAGTCACCGTTGTAATTTGTTATTATTATTTTTTTTATTTTTTTTTTTATTTATTTTTTTCTTTTCTCTCTGAAGAAATACACAATTTTATATGGAATTAATGATGAGGTAAATCGTAGCAAAATTATGGGGCCTATAGGCAAGCAGTCCGGGAAAAGTTTGTGACAGGTCGAGTGGTCGAACCCATGCCCAAATTTCTTTGTCATGGGATCCAATTCGACGTTTTCTACTTTTTGCCTGATTTGTTTTGTTTTCGTGAACATCTTGTGAAGTCACATATTTCATATATTCGTATCTGTAGTTAGTTCATAACTGCTAGTCAGGTCCTTTTCTCTTAAAATTACAAGACCAAATTGCACGAATGTAGAGCATATATCAAGACTTTTCTATCAAGTAGAATAGTACTATAGTAGATAAGTAAAACTTACACGAATTCTGGATAGTATTGGAAGCTCTGCTTATAGTTGTCTCTCTTATTATTAGACATGGTGATATAGCTGTGTCTCTTATTATTAGACATGGTGGTAGCGAGTGCTAGAGAAGAACCAAAGGAGAAAACCAACGTCATCACTCGCAAGCAGAGACTTATGTAATGAATGGAAGGTCTAGAAGAGCTCCATCTCGTAGAAGCAACTGAAAACGAGAACGGTGATGGTGTAGGGACACCCATAGCCGGAGACAAGTAGGTTGCGCTAGGAGAAACAGCCACCATCGGTTGACGTGGACTCATCCAAACACCACTGCCTTCTTTCATCATATCAATTCTTTTCCCTTTGAAAGATATCCTTGATCACAACTTATTCTAATCTTATATCTAATGTCCATTGGGCAGAGTAGACTAATTTGCATAAAAAATGCAGTCAATGAAGTCCCTAATCTTCTATGGTCTTTGCATGAACTATAAATATATGTTTAGGTAGCATTGGATAACACAAATTTCTAGAATAATAAAAGTAGTAGGTTGTAGAAAGTGACATCTTTGTAAATTTGTATACGTTATTCACAAGTTGAGAGTACACAATACCGTATTTTTTTTTTTTTTTTAACAGAGATTACATTATCACACCTCACAAATGGAGGAAGATTGAACATAACAAGTTACATCGAACATAACCAGTTAAGACAAAACAAGACATACACCATAATAGCTGTGACACACTATAGTAACACCATTCTGAGGTGGGGGGAATCACCAAAGTGAGCTTTTGGTAGACACAACCATATAAAGGTGTAGCTTGACAAAAGTACACTAAGTACATACAACATACAAAGAAGAAAAAAGTAAGCATCCTAACAGGAGCTAGACCAAAACCTAACATATCTAAAGTCAAATCCCAATTCAGCAGCAAGCCGTCGAAGACGGACCACAGCAGCTCTGAGCAGAAGAGACCAGCTGGTAACGGATCTGAGCAGAAAACCACGGTGGTAGCAGCGCCTACAGCAGCGACGAAAAAGGGAGATGGCAGATCTGCAGTTAAGGCTTTATTGTGGAAAAGAAAAGTACAAAAGAAAGATCCGGACGGCCGGCCAAAACCGGCCGCCGGAAAAGTTGATTTGATTTGATAGGGTCAGATTGGTTTTGTAGAGAGTACACAATACCGTAATGACATTATATAATCCATGGATATTTGCTTGATTAGTGTTAAAGCTATCAATCATCAATGTATATTCTAAGAGCATGTACATCAATAACCTGGGTTAAACTTTAATACAGCGCTACGTTAGCGTCACATCAGCTTTAACACTTTCATCTTAACTCACAAAAAAATACCCACATTCATAACTCAGCTTAAACTCAACTATTTTCAAATTCAACCCCTAAACTAAAACTAAAAATTCATTTAATAAACCATATAACATTAAAACTTAAACACTACAATACGAAATATAAAAAAAAAACTTAAACATAGGAAATTAAACCATACGAATTACAACTACTTATTCATCGTCTTCGGAATATTCTTCTTCATGTTGTTGTTGGTGTTGAAGACGTTTCTGCCAAACATGCTCCATAAGGTCTCGTTGGAGTTGAGTATGCATTTCTGAGTCTCGCATTTCCCTTGACTTGCGTTGCTGGGGGTATCACATCTGTCGACCCACCTTTGTTGCCTCAAATGTGGTACCGGATCCACAAACATTTCGCCATAGTCACGGAGCGCAAACTTTTGATCTTTCAAAATCATGTTATGCAAAATAATGCATGTATACATGATTCGTTGCATCTTGACAATTTCCAGTGCACGTGCCGGTTGTTGTAGTATACCCCAACGTCCTTGGAGCACACCAAAAGCACGTTCGACATCCTTTCGTGCACTTTCTTGCTTTCTTTTGAAATAACTATGTTTCTCGTCAGTCGTTGCCGAGAAGGATTTGACGAAAGTTGCCCACTGTGGGTAAATTCCGTAAGCCAAGTAATACCCCTGTTCATACCTTCTTCCATTTACCATATAGGGTGCCCTTGGGGATTCGTCAGCAAGAATGTCGTCGAACAAATTAGAGTTATCCAAAACATTAATATCATTATTTGTCCCTGCCATACCAAAAAATGCATGCCAAATCCACAAATCTTGTGAAGCAACAGCTTCAATATTAATGTTGGGTATCTTTTATCACCCCTACCAAATTGCCCCTGCCAAGCCACCGGACAATTTTTCCACGCCCAATGCATGCAATCAATGCTACCAAGCATACCCGGAAAACCATGTTCCCATTCATGCTTTTGGTAAATATTTTGAACGTCCGCCCATGTTGGTTTTTTTAAAAACTCAGGCATAAACAAATCCATAACACACATGTTAAAATTATCAAGACATAAACGTGAAGTACTCGCACCCATTTGCAAATACTCATCAAACGCATCGGGTACTGCCGTATGCCAATTGGCGTATGGCAGCTGTACACTTCATAAGAGCACTAATACTCCTTCGACACGTACAATCGTGTCCTGCCTTAAAGTATTGAAAGTGATAACATCGGATTCATAAGATTAAATACCTTTGACTACTTTTAGAAATAGTTTCTGGCTCATGCAAAACCTTCTATGAAAATTACGGGGCGTATACTTAAAACCTTGAACGAAAATAGTCGTTTAGCAAACGTTCTTCAGCAAGCTTGCGTTCACGAAATATGTGGGTACGAGGCACCTGAGGCTGAGGATGAGCTTCTTCTTGTTCTAAGCGTTGCTGATACTCGTACGTAGCAATCATAAACTCTATATCTTCTTCGTCATCTATGTCTGACCAAATCCGAGATGATTCGGCATTTTCATTTGGGTCCATTGTGAATGAAGAAGGTTTTTTTTTTTCTTATAGAGGAAGTATAAAGAGTTGAGAATTAGTAGTGGATGTATGAAAAAAATATATGTGTTTAGTTGGTATTCATAGTGGTGGGTAAATGTTTTTGACTTTTTTTTTTTATAAAATTTGAAATATAGCCGTTATTAATAAAGTAGAGGGGCTGGAATTGAATTTTATTTTTTAAAACTAACGGATATAAATGTGACCGTTGAGGGGGTCAAAGTGATTTTTATTATTTTTATTTATTTTTTTTTATTATTATTTTTTTTACACATTCACGCCTTAACGAGGCGTTACATGCTTCACTCACCACGTTAACGCCATATTAACGCAAGCTCGCACAATGGTTCACTCTGGTTTAACGCGCGTTAACAGCCCCTTAACGCCCTTCGTGCGTTATTGCTGCACATGCTCTAAGAGAAACTTACGGGAATGGACTAAAATAGAAGTGCTTTGCTAGTTATCAATTCGGAGTTTTGGACTATTTGTCATCGTGAGAACGTTTGTTGCTTAATCCGCGGCATCTGCACATTTCGTCATCCTCATAAATTTTTTCAATATAAGAAAGAGAATATTGTTTCTTATTATATCTTATTGGGTGATGAGAAAAGTTCAATACGAAATAACATTTATCTAAAGAACAAATAACAAGATCTCAACCATCCATCCTTCTTCCATCTAATGGTTTAGATTAAAATGCACAAATATACTAAAGGCCATTTTAGTCATTCCATACTTTCTACTTAACCGCCTAAAAACACACACTATACACACACACTCACATTCATCTTTCTCGTCTCTCTCAAATCCCCAATTTTACCATCAGATCTACTTCTCCGTCATCACCACCACCGTCATCACCACCGTCACCGGAATCTCATCGGTAACCTTTCGATCCATCGGAATATTCTTTCAGTTATATATTCACATCGATTTAAAATTTGACCAATAAAAGGTCCTCGATTTTGAATGTTTTCCGTTTGTTTTGTTCATCGGAAATGATGGAGTAGAAGTTGGTGAAAGGAGGTGAGAAAGTGATTGGGTAGGGAGAAAGTAAATTGTAGTAGGGTAGCCATCACGTGATATATATTTTATTATGTGAAATTGTGTCTACTTTTGTATAAGTAATAACTATGGTCTAAAATAAATATGTATTTATTTTAGAAACTGGATTTTAGTAAGTATGATTTTTCTCTTTTCGAAAAATTATGGTTTTCGATCTATCAGTTTAATATAATTCATTGTGCTTAGTTTTTATTTTTGTATGTATAATTTATTAGTAAATTATAAGGAGTGTTAAATGCATCAAGTAGAGCATTTTTTAACGTCATTTGGGTAAAAGGGATTCACCCTGGCAAAATATTTTTAACGTCATTAATCGAGGTATTTATTAATACTTTTGATTCACAATGGGATTCACAATGAATTCTTTGAGAGTCATACAGAATTCCATGGGATTCACAATGAATCACATGGGATGCACCAAAAAATTCCATGGGATTCATGCTGAATCCTTTGTGATTTATCGTCTTTTTACGAATCCCGTGGGATTTCTTTACGAATCCCGTGGGATTTTGCTGGACGGAAATTTTGAAAAAAAAAATTCGTCTTTTTACGAATCCCATGGGATTTTTACGAATCCCATGGGATTTTTCTGGATGAAAATTTTGAAAAAAAAAATCATTTTTTACGAATCCTGTGGGATTTCTTTACGAATCCCGTGGGGATTTTTCTGGACGGAAATTTTGAAAAAAAAAAATTCGTCTTTTTACGAATCCCGTGAGATTTTTATGGGCGGAAATTTTGAAAAAAAAATCGTCTTTTTACGAATCCCATGGGATTTTTTACGAATCCCGTGGGATTTTCTGGACGGAATTTCGAAAAAAAAGTTCGTCGAAAGTATATAACAATGCATATCTATAGAAAGATAATTTTTTTCTCGTCGCGATGGTGTATTTTTCGTTGTTTGAAGATTTATAGCATTTGCAAGATATGTTGTTTTTTTTAAAAAAAGGTGGAAAGTGGGTTTTTATATTAAATGAACTAAAATGCTAATTTTGCCCTCCCTTTGTTAAATTTTGATTTGATCTTAGCCATTAGATGAAACGTGGATGAATGGTTGAGATTGACTTATTTGTTTTTTAAGTGATACTTGTTTTGCATAGATGTCACCTCATTGGGTGATTGGATCCATGGCTTTGTGGAGTACCCATGCGTTTTTACGATAACAAAAAATAAAAAATAAAAAATATAAATTCAAATTCAAAAACCCAAAACTTTACCAATCGAGTATTTTGGTATCTAGACCATAATTTTGTTGTCTCGGCCCATTATTGTAGCTCATTGTAAGTTTGTAACTTGTAGAGTATCAGTATATTGTAGCCCAAGTGCCTTGCCAAATAAAGAAAAAAAAAAATACTGTATCTACTTTTATAAAAGAAAACTATATCTAATTATAGTTGTTATGAAAAAAATATCAAAGTATGGAAGTTTTATCTAAGGATGAACACAAAATCCGAAAATCTGAATCAAAAGAAAAATAATGGTAAAAAAACTACACTGAAAACCCACTTTAATTGAAAAAACCGATGGTGGTGGTTTTGACTTTTGAAAAAGCCGGTTGTGTGGGGTGATTTTTAGTTTCATATGAAAAATCGAATCACAAAAATCGTCTCGCCTCACCTTTGTCTATCTTTCAAATTTTATAAAATATACCGTCTATGCAACTATCTTTACTAATTACTTGAATATAAGATTTGTATATTGTATTTTTGGGTGGTTCCTATATTTCTTGCTTTCCAACTTCTTACATGTGTATCATATGAGAAGTCAAATATTTAACAGCTTTTAAAGACGTTAGGAAAAGTCTTGAGTTTCGACTCCTTATACTTCTGTTAGTCTCTATTTGAATTATGGTAGTTAAAATCATCTTTACACTATGTGAAAACTTGCTAGTTATTTGTTTTATACTTTATCAGATGATGAAACAAGCTAAAGTTATGATATCATAACTTTCAAGCTAACAAAGTGGATAACTTAAAAACAAAAAAAAAAAAAAAAAAAAAAAAAAAAAAAAAAAAAAAAATGATTTATTAAGTTTCTGGTTCAGTGTTTGACTTTAAATACCGCTCAAAACGCCTCATGCTCACCTCTAGTTTATCTATTTTGCCGTTTCATGTTTTTCAAATAATTTTCCTCACATTAATTCTAACTAAAAAAAAAATCAAGGACGAAAATATAATTTACAAGTGCATTTTGAGTTGTGACTATCTTTGGTTTATCGAATTTACAGGATCACTTACTCTAAAGTATAAATGCGCTTAAAAATAAGTAGATAACACTTATCAAAATAAGACCGAAAGTTTTTTAAAGGAAAAAAATTATATGAACAATTTGTATTAACATTTTATACTTTTTATCTTATCAATTAGGGGTGAGCATAGAAACCGAAAAATCGAATCGAAACCGAAAAAACCGCACCGAAAAAACTGAACCAAATGAAAAACCGATGGAGGTGGTTTTGAGTTTTAGAAAAACTGAATGTTTGGGGCGGTTTTTGGTTGCATATGAAAAACCGAACCGAAAAATCCGCCCCGCCCCGCCTTTATATATCTTTCAAATTTTATCAAATAATTTCACAAGATAATTTAAATTTACTTAACAAAAGTAGCTTAATTTGTTAAAAAATAAATAGATAATTAAACACAAACAAACAAAATTAAACTCCTTATTTTCAAAAACATTGCAACAAGATAATCACCAATTTTTTTTTCTTTAAAGATAAGCTATGTCAAATTCACTAAATATAAATTTACTTATAAAACCTATTATTAATCCAAACACAGCGACCAAAGTCTTGAGTTAAAGTGATTCTGTTCCCCACTTTACTATCTCTTCTTCTTGATCCAAAATCATAAAATTAAAAACACGCCTTCATAAATCCAAAACCCAAACACACCTTCCATTCAAATTAACCCAATACAATCACTGTCACTCACACATCAAAACAAAAGAACAAGGTTTAAATAACCTTAAAAAAACCAAAAAAAAAAAAAAAAAAAAAAAAAAAAAAAAAAAAAAAAAAACATTATTAATTATTAGCCTGTGGGTTTTGTCCTTGTGTTAATGGAGTGGGTTTTATGGACTATTTTGTTCTGTATCAATCTTGGGCTTGTGTTCTCTTCTGTACTTCAGGTATCTCTTTATTTTATGGAGTACTTATTGTTTTTATGAAAATATGATGATTTTTATTACTCTGTATTTATTAAGCATTGTTGTTTGTTTTAAAAATTTGATTGAATTGCATATAGGAATTTGGTTATTTGTTTTTGATAGATTTTTGAAATGTGTTTGGTAGTTAGTAGAGAAGATTATGTAATATGTTGTTGGAAATCATGGTTAAGGGTGTGATGATAATCTTGGAGATTGTTGTGTTGAGTACTTGAGTTCACTTTCCAAATTAAGTATTTCGACTTTATGCCTGGGTTGTACGAAGTGTCTACTGATATTGTACAAGAGATGCACTTAGTTTCTAGGCGTAAGTAATCTAAGCGAACACAGAGATTAGTTGTTCGTCTATTCTAATGAGGCCAAACATTATGTTATTAGCTAAAATGTGCATTCCGCACCTCCTAACTTGTGATTGAGGTTAACTTGAAAACCCCTTTGGCCTCTTTTATATTACAATTGCACAAAAATAGTTGATGTCTTGATGACACTAAAATCACTAACATGTGTTAGTCATTTAAATCCCCAATGTGTAGCCATTTTCTTCATGATTAAGAGATTTGGTACTAGTTTAGTGTTATCGGCATGAAAGTTACAAACTTGACCAATAGTGTAAAGATCTAAGTAGAATCCGCTACAGCAACTTGTATGTTTAGTTTTCCGCACTTTTTTTTTTTTTTGGTGCAAATGTGAATTATATTAATCACTCCAATGTTTTGTACAGTGCTTGACATAAACATGCTGTTTTGGACATGTCCCAAAACAGAGAACAACTACTATTCTATTATCCGATATCAGTCAACAATAGAAAACTATGTCTGACAGAACTAGATACAACATTCTCAGCCGATCTTTCACTGTCCTGCTGCATATTCTTCCCTTTTTGAACAATCAAGCATTTTCAGACACTTCAATTCACCTCATAAAGCACCTTTACCATCTAGTTACATTTCCAAACACTTTTCCACAAGAACCATTCAACCTGCCACCACAATGATTCAAGTAGAACAAGAGTTTGGAATCACTAGGCACCCATAACCTCTCCACCAGCAAGGGCTATACCAGTTATGCTACATTTCCATCTACTACAATGGCCTCACATAACTGGGAACACACACCTTGCAGTGAGTACCAACCATTCCTCCTTGGCAGTGTATAGATAGAATAAGTAGGTTCATGTTTCACTCCTCACTATTCCTATCTTCATACACTGCCCACCAACTGACTTTACCCTTCACAAAAGGAAACCTACTTTATGAATTAAACTAGATTGTTTTCTTGATAGGTATCCAAACAGCCCTTCAATTACCTAACAAAGGCCTATTGGAGTCTGTTTGAGTTCCTATAAGATCACAAATCTAGAAATCCAAGTTACAAGGCCATCTTTTGTAAGTGAGCAGCTTAAGTAGATCTTCAACTTTCCATTTAATTCAGAAAATGAAGATTCAAGGTATAAAACCTTTCTCTTAAAAGAGAGCAGATTCCAATGATCATTCTGCATTTAGATTCCATAATAAGTAGCTATAGTGAACTTACCATGAGTGGTAAATATCACCAATTCAAGCAGGAAACTACTTTATAACTTCTCAACCTCCAGTGTACTCAATATAACTATATGTCCCATGTATGTTGCCCCAGCACCACATATATGTAACAAAAGTTACTATTGAATATATAGGAAGAAGGTAGTTAAGGTACTAGCCCTCTGCTATATCATAAACCAAACTTCCAAACACCCCTTTTATCTCTGGTCAGCACAGTTAACCACTTCCCAAAGAAAAAATGCCTCCTTAACTGCATTAGTAGCCTTCACTCTGATGCTCATCAGTTTACATCTTATTTCATCTCTTATTATATTAATCACCACATTCTTGTCTGATTGTCTCTTTCTTCTTGTCTAAACTCTCTCAAATTTCTTTCCTGCCAAATGTAGTAAGTTGTGGCAGCAAAACAAAGCTTTTTAATGATACTCCAGATGCTATTTTGACCTTGAATTCTGCCCATAATTTCCACATACTCATCCCATATATTTGCATTGAAGCTTATTCTAGCCATTTTCTTTACTGCATTCCACACCTCTTGTGAGTAATTACAGTTGAATAACAGGTGGTCATGTGAATCAGCACAAATCTTACATAATGAACATTGCAGGCTTTTGTTTGGGTACCATTTCAATAGCTTGTCTTGAGTAAGCAGCTTGTGTTCGATTGCTAACCATAGTACAAAACTATGCTTAGGTATACAGTGAGAATACCACACAAGTTTGTCCCAACTCACTTTATATAGGATAATAAGGTCGATTAGCAAGAAAATATACTATTTTTGCACTTAAATTGTGACGAAATAAAGTTTGCACTAAAAGTGTAAATATATAAAATGTGTCCGCACTTAGCAGTGTAGAGACTAATTGGTCAATCTCAACGCTTTATCTTACTTGGTATATGGTGTAACAGTTGATCTCTACACTTCTAAGTGTGGACAAAGTTTATGTTTGTACACACTAATAAGGGTGGACATTCTGTATACAACTATAAGTGCAAAAAATGTGAATTATTTATTTATTTATTTTTAAAAATATTTTTACTTGCACTTTAACCAACTTGTACACATTTACAGGTGTGAACAATTGATATATATGTACCCACTATCTAAAAGCGTGTAGAAAAGTGTGTTTACAAATGTGATTTTTATTGTAATGATTGAGGCTTGTCCACGTATGATATAAGAAAAATTGATAACCTAAGATGACGAATATTGTCAAATTAGAAGCCGCCTCTGTTTGGGTTGATTTTCTTTCATTATATGAACACACTTGTCATGTTTTTTTATAGTCTATGCTCTGTTGGTTTGTAGCTTGTTTTAATAGTGTTCTTCAAATGAACTTGTAGATTACGTGCCTATCAGATCTGGAGCAAGACTACTTAAATCCATATGATACATCATCTCGCATTAATGCTGTGGTGATTCCTGAGATGGTGGCCCATGGTGTATGGTGTGCTCTTTTCCTTGTCACAGGCCATTGGTTTATGTTTCTGTTCACACTCCCCATCACGATATACAATGCCATGTTGTAAGTTTCTTTTTGCTGATCTATCGATGGTTATGTACATAATGATATATGATTGTATTATGTATGGAGACTCCAAACGGGCTAAACGGGATACGTGCTAAACGGGCACGGGCCAAACGGGCGTATGTTATACGAATCCCTTTAGAAAAGACCCAAATCGATGAAATAAATTCCTCAAACATAACACCTCATTTATATTTAAAAAATTAAATATGTTATATCTATAAGTTTTTCTTTAAAAACAATTGTAATGTTCTCCAATTGAGAGAAAATATGTGCCCGTTTATGCCCATTTAACTTTTAAATGGGCAATATATGCGGGCTAAATGTGCCCAAATCTTTTACAAATTTGCCCAAATTAGACCCTTTTTTTGATTTTGGGCACAAATTGCCACCTCTATGTATCGTGTTCCTGTTCTTGTATTCTGCTCATGTTCTTTTTAGAAGTTTTTGGCATCACTGGTTAATGTAATCATATTGTTCAATTTCAGATACTCAAAAAGGCGACATCTTATTGATGTTACTGAAGTTTTCAGATCCCTTGATGCCGAAAAGAAGTTTCGGCTTGTCAAGTTTGCTTTTTATCTGCTTATGTTGGTATTAGTATTGATCGGGTAAGTTGCTTTTTACTGCTTAATTTCACACCTTTTATTCAGTAGATTAGATATTTACAAATAAAATTTGACTTTTGTGGTCAAATTATATATCAGATTACCATTTCAAACATGTGGATTTTAGACTTAACCGAATCCAGAAGAACAAAATTATGAAAATAAGGGAAATAATGAAGGTGGCAAAAGCTTTAATCTTTACAATTTGGATAATACTGGCGACTGTTTGCTGAATTCACCCAACCGTCAGGCTTAACCGTGGCTTCTATTATTTAGATAGTTAATTACAATTTAATCCACAAACTTTCTCCACTTTCCCTTAATCCACCACTTATCCCTTCTTTTACATCACCATCACCATCAAGGGGAATCGATCCACGACCAGAACGAGAAAAAAACCGAAAACTGCAATAAACTATTTGTTGCCTCTGCTTTGCGCATTTATTAGACTATTATAGTATTATCTATAAACCCTTGTAAAATATACATGACATTTATACTGAATGTAATATATTCAAGTGGACTCAATTAGAAAAAAGAGTCNGGTGATGTATATAATGATATACGATTGTATTATGTATGGAGACTCCAAACGGGCTAAACGTGATACGGGCTAAACGGGCACGGGCCAAACGGGCGTATGTTATACGAATCGCTTTAGAAAAGACCCAAATCGATGAAATAAATTCCTCAAACATAACACCTCATTTATATTTAAAAAATTAAATATATTATATCTATAAGTTTTTCTTTAAAAACAATTGTAATGTTCTCCAGTTGAGAGAAAATATGTGCCCGTTTATGCCCATTTAACTTTTAAATGGGCAATATATGCCCATTTTTTTAAAAAAAGGAGGGGGCTAAATGTGCCCAAGTCTTTTACAAATTTGCCCAAATTAGCCCCTTTTTTTGATTTTGGGCACAAATTGCCACCTCTATGTATCGTGTTCCTGTTCTTGTATTCTGCTCATGTTTTTTTAGAAGTTTTTGGCATCACTGGTTAATGTAATCATATTGTTCAATTTCAGATACTCAAAAAGGCGACATCTTATTGATGTTACTGAAGTTTTCAGATCCCTTGATGCTGAAAAGAAGTTTCGGCTTGTCAAGTTTGCTTTTTATCTGCTTATGTTGGTATTAGTATTGATCGGGTAAGTTGCTTTTTACTGCTTAATTCCACACCTTCTATTCAGTAGATTAGATATTTACAAATAAAATTTGACTTTTGTGGTCAAATTATATATCAGATTACCATTTCAAACATGTGGATTTTAGACTTAACCGAATCGAGAAGAACAAAATTATGAAAATAAGGGAAATAATGAAGGTAGCAAAAGCTTTAATCTTTACAATTTGGATAATACTGGCGACTGTTTGCTGAATTCACCCAACCGTCAGGCTTAACCGTGGCTTCTATTATTTAGATAGTTAATTACAATTTAATCCACAAACTTTCTCCACTTTCCCTTAATCCACCACTTATCCCTTCTTTTACATCACCATCACCATCAAGGGGAATCGATCCACGACCAGAACGAGAAAAAAACCTAAAACTGCAATAAACTATTTGTTGCCTCTGCTTTGCGCATTTATTAGACTATTATAGTATTATCTATAAACCCTTGTAAAATATACATGACATTTATACTGAATGTAATATATTCAAGTGGACTCAATTAGAAAAAAGAGTCTACACATCGAAAAGATAAAAAATTTCGGAAAATGATTGTTAATATCTTTTCAAAATTAGCTCAAGCTAGACGGGCTACAATTGAAACCTGTAATAACGATTCAAACACTACCTTTGCTAAGCAATATTTACAGATTTCCTTAGTTAAAACGTATAACTATTCCATTTAGCTATTCAAGTAGATGAGGACACAAACCTGAATTACACACATAATAGACACACCTCCATCGGCACCTGAACTGTGACCACTGAACGGCCCTTTAACCACCTGCAAACCACGCTAGAAGCGCTGATAATCTGCTTGGCTGTCGCAATAATACTTTATTTACAAAAAATAGATAAAGACGAACATTGACAAACGACTTTTACCTTTAAACCACACCCATAGATACATACAAAACTAATAAGTACGCACATACAAATTTACGCAACTGGATTTTGTCGAAAACTATACACCGTTGTCGCTATAAGCGGGTAGTAGTCTAGTTTATATTAAGCATACCATGTTTTTTTCCCCGCTTATATGGTCCCACAAAAGGGAAAAATGTTGAACAACTAAAACAAGCCTAGCCTATGAAATTCATGAACCCTCGTGTTCTATAGTGCTCAATTTATTCCATCACCATATAACTTTGTTATCCTGACATTAATTGTAATGGTGCAGGTTGGTAATAGCGGGTGTGAACCATTTGATAAATGATGATGAAGAACGCGTGCCTCGATATGGGATATTTTAACATTTTTGGTCAAATTAGTTATTAGGTTTGTAACACCGCGTGTTATTTTTTAGTGTGGTTACGAGAAAGGTTTCGCCCGAGAAGGTAGTTCAGATCTCAGAAATCAAATCTTCCTCAGGTTTTTTTTTAATATTTTTATAGGTATAGTGCTGCTTCTGTTTTGAGGCTGTGGTGAACATGTTGGTCATTTTTATTGCCTTCAACTTGATTTAAATTTCAAACTATTTTGTCCTGCTGTAGGTTGCTCTGACAAAATTCTGTGTTTACGTGCATTTGTCAATTGTTGCAGATATTATAAGACATATCGCCCATGTAAATTGCGTCGTATATATAACTATGTGAACTGATCAATTGGATGTAGACTATTATATTTATCTTTGAATGTACATCTAGGTATTTGCATCGTATCTATGTGTGCGTATGTATTTAAATTGGAAGATATTTTAAATAAAACGAAAAAGCGAGACACCTACTAAACTGTCAAATACCTGGATGTACAACTTTGGTTTAGGGAATTGACAATCCCTCGTCACTCCTCACTCCTATGGTTTCCCCTTCTCCATCACTACCTCGCCTCTTTTATATACCCACGTTATATGATATCATCATTTCCGCAGCTTTCTGATCTGCTATTTTAAACAAATAAACACACACAAACACTCCAACCCGATCGGCAAGCTCACCTTAATTCTTCATCCCTTGTGACACCGGTCAAGGGGGCTGTGTGGTATGCCTTCCCACGCCGGCTTCCGGTGCTTCTAAAAAGCCCACACTACATACTTTTAGTATTGTTTCTTCCACCTCCTTTTTTCAACTTACGTTTTGCAAGTGTATTGCGCAGATAGAGGTATAAAGGTTGTCCTGCCTTCGATGGTGACAAAATAAACGCCAATTGTTCTATTAATTTTCCTACTTCTCAACTAGCTATTTGGAGAAATAGTCGTGGGTGCAGTCCCAACTCTGGCTAAAGTCATGAAGGCTAGTTACTTGTAAAGACCAGCCACACCCAAATGAGCATAGGCCAGTTCCTCGCCGATTAAAACTTTTAAATAACTTAAACCTCATTGCCCCTAGTTACGCCTGATAAGTATTACTAGACAGTACCCGCTGCATAGCAAGATTTTATACCGAACATAAGTATTATGATAAAAAAGTTATAGTTATAACGAAAACAAAAAAGTTAAGATTCTGAAATTTAACATAATGTTTAAACCTCCGTTCCAACCCGGGTGGTTCAACCGGTTGAACTGTTCCAAGCAAAAAATGGGTTCATTTAAACCGGGATCAACTTGCTATGGTCGAAAACGTTCAAATTAAAATGGTTCAACCCATCCGGTTTGAAGTGTCCCAGGGGTCAACCCGGTTTTTTTTTAATGATTGTATTAATTGGATAAATATGTTTTAATGCGTACAATGGAATAAATTATTGTACTTTTTAAGTAGTTAGTATAAGTTGAAACCCCGTTCGACCGGCGTGTTCACACGTGACCGTTCGCAAGCAAAAAATGGATCATTAAACGGGGGCAACTCTAGTTGGGTCGAAAACGGTCAAAATTAAACTGCGTTACAACCCGTCCGGTTTTTTGAAGGTCCCGGCAACCCGGTTTTTGTTTAATTATTGATTAATCTTGATAGATAGGTCTTAATTGGCTTACAATGCGAATAATATTTACTCTTTAAGTAATGATAATGGGTTTTGAAACCCGGTTCTACCCGGTCGGGTTCAACCGGTGAACCGTTCCGTAAAAATACGTCGATTTTAAAATCGGTCAACTTTTCTAGTGGGTCGAAAATGCGGTCAAATAAAAAAAACCGGGCCTCAACCCGTCGGGTTGAAGCGTCCGGCGTCAACCCGTTTTTTTTAATTGGTTGTATTTAATTTGTGTACAAGTTAATAAATCATTGGTACTTTAAGTAATGGAGTGTTTAATAATAATATTAATTACTGCATAATTTCTCTTAATAGATTTCAACATTTCACATTTCAACAATATTGACTTTCACTTTTCCACTTTGCGACCTTTTTCTTTATATGTAGTATAGATGATAAGGGTGTAAACTAATATAATAAACATGCAAGCAAACCTCTAATAAGCATTAAAGGATTCTAATGCCCAAAAGGTTTTAAATGTGTGTAATTGTCTACTGCCCTTATATTTTTATCGTTATTCAGTCATATTCAACTTGAAACGGTCGAACTTTACTATTCAATTAGACACCAAAGCCAAAAGACCCAAGTATTGAACCATGAGACTCTGGCAACTTTACTATTTAGCAATCACACTACAACAAAAATGTGTTCAATTTTCTGTACACATTAATTTTCATACTTAGAAAGTGTGTAATTTTCTTTTTTTAGTTTATTCACAGTTTATATATGTATAAATTGTTACGTTTATAAGTGTGAACAAATTTTATAAACATAATGTATTACTAATAAAATTGCATACTTATAAGTGTGAAAGTATTTAAAATTTTATCTACACTTAAAAGTGTGAAAACTAATTTTCACACCCAATTTCCTCACATAAAAGGAAGCGTGAATAAAATGAGTGTAACAAATTAATCTCTCCATTTATAACTTTTTAAGTGTGAAAGAATTTCCACACTTACAAGTGTGAACAAATGTAACTTTTACCATTTTAAGTGTGAAAATTAGGAGGTTGTTTATATATATTTACATTTACATTTGTTAACATAATATTTTGTACACAAATAAAATAAGAAGTTGGAACAAATAACAACTTTTTTTTTTTTTTTTTTTTTTTTTTAGTTTCAAATCCATATGAAAATACTAGAAAGGATACAAATCGCAAATCAATAAATTATAGCGATGAAAAAGCTTAAAGCAAACTTGAATTTTTCAATTTGTAATAAGTTATGGAAAGAAAAACAATTCAACTGTTGATAAGTCTTTTACAACATTTAAAATGAATTGCAAACTCGCATTCTAGACACTTGAAGATCATCTCGTATCCCAACCACGGCGAACACTTTGTGCAATAACCATCGTTTGGAGTCCCATAAACAAATGAGAGAGGATGTGGGTGCCTTTCAATTTTATGAATGCCCCCAAACTTTATTATGTTCACATGCTCATAAAGACTCTTGGTTCGGAAACCAGCTTCTTCACATTTCAATACAAACGGAGTGCACGAAGAATGCATAGACTGGACACATTCATTACAATGATAAAACCAATACGCTGGATCGAATTGCTCCTCACAAATTTCACAAAAATATTTATTCTTATGATTCTCAATTGGCAAGTAACTTAGGTTCATTGGGTGCTTATCAAACTTGTGCCTAATTGTTTGCTGTAATAACAAAGCACACCCGGGATGTAGATCAAAATCACAACTATCACAACTAAATGAAAATTCATCTTCAGCGAAATCATCTATACATGAACCACACCGCTTTCTATTGGGTTTTGATTGAACTCTCTTCAAGAGATGATTTGGATGAGCTTGGTGGGTGATTTCCTTAGGTATGAAAGCACAAGATATAAGAGCGTCGTATCCACAAACGACACATCTGTAGACAAACCCATTGCAATGGAAGTTGCAAACAGCACACTGGAACACACCAAATTCATAAGGGGCCTTTGGAAGGAGAACGAGGGGATGTTGTGAATGACCTGGGTGTAATAAAATACAATCCTACCAATTTCGACCCTTAACATGCTCAGCTTTTGTGACCATCAAATACAATCCAGTCAGCAGTTTTTTATACTTATATCTATATATGTTTTTGTTGTGTTTCAGGTTTTCCAACATAGTATTAAGAAACAAGGAAGAGCTAATGAACATTGAACCGCTGCTTCGATCATTTGTATGCGTCCTTCTTTCTTCAGCATCGGCATATGCCATAAAACTTGAATGATGATACCTTTTGTTCAATTAGTTACAAGACTGCTACTTTTCAAATTTATTGCACATTTGCACAGCATATGCAACAAGGGGTCTTTGGACTTATGTATGAATTGTCTAACAAGTAGTCAAGTGTATCATTCGTAGTTGTTTCAATATTTGCTCATTACATGAATGAAACCAAATTGTTGTAACATATAAATAATGTGTGATTCTATATACTTTTTGATATTGTGGGGTGATCAACCAGTTTCGCAAACTATTGCAGCGGTAGACCCGTAATCAAATTCCTCAGACCTATGTAACCAACCTCAAAAATGCTTTTTACGATTAAACGAGGCATGTGCTTAGCCGTGATTAGGTACACAAGCTACATCATATGCTTATCTATTAATTTTATATTTAAATTAAGTTTAGTTAATTATGATTAAACAATAGTTATGATTCATGTCACCATAATTTCTTTTTAAATCATCTATGTACAACTTATAATTAAAAAATAACAGCTGGAATATGACATCTAAATATTAAAGTGGCGTTTGGTCTCAATCCCAAATTTACTATAATTTTAGTCGAACAACTTTGAGAATACGGTGGATCAGAAACATTTCCTCAATTTTATATTATTAATTACATTACGCATGCATAGCAGTGACGGTGTATAACAACATTAATTTGTTTGTGAATTTAACTTAAGGCGACACACTCACTTGTTATACACACATCCGATAACAACTAAAACATAAACGCTTCTGTAGCTCAATTTCCCGACTACTATACTTTACCACTCTACCCAAGTTTGTAACACGACCATATTGCCTAAAAAAGGTGAAAGGTTATTCAATCCAATAATCTTACCTTATACCGTACATAAACATTGAACCCAATTCATTAATCTAAGACACTTAATTATGCATGGAAAACCAGCGAATTTCAAATGGATACATAATTTCGTAGTTAACCACCACCCTATAATTTCACTTAAAATGAACTACCAACAGTAGATCTATACTACACAACTTCAAATAAAAAAAATTAACAGATGCAAAAACCAATTTCCTTTTTTATTACCCTCCACCTCCTAAATATCATCTTAACTCACAAATAATCATGCTTCTACATATACAACCATTTAATTCTTCAATATTGGAGTTAATTTAATTTCAAGTATAATTACTTAGCATCAAGGATAAACACATACTTATGACATTGTCATTTCATCATTTGCATTATGTTACAAACATCATGAAACATCATGGACATTTTATCAAACACTTGGTATGCACATATTCCCATCATATATTGATTTGAGTTCCGCTAAGAACTGTTTAACACAAATCATATAAAAAGTCCTTTATAGAATTTAACACCACGTCCAGAATGTTTTGGGAAACTGCTTCACGAAAATTACTCACATATTAACACCTCACAACATGCTGACGTGTACAACCTAATATTATGACACGTACTCCTTTAATCCACATAGACAAAATTCAGACTTCAAATTAAATATTCCAGCATTTTACTTTTCAATTAGACACCGAAGCTAAAGACCCATAGTATTGAACCATTAAACTAAGAGCAACTTTCATATTTAGCAAGTCAAATCCATATGAAAATACTAGAAAGAATACAAATCGCAAATCAATAAATTATTGCGATTAAAAAGCTTATTGCAAACTTGAATTCATTTCAATTTCTAATAAATTATTTTGCTCTTGAAAGAAGAGAGAAGTAGAATACGGTAGCGATACAATTAGAATATATGGAAAGAAAACCAACATATTATTCAACTGGTGAGAAGTTTTTACAACATTTAACATGAATTGCAAACTCGCATTCTAGACACTTGAAGATCATCTTGTAACTCAATCCACGCCAACACTCTCTGCAACGACCATCGTTTGGAGTCCCTTGAACAAATGAGAGAGGATGTGGGTGACTTTTAATGTTATAAATGCTCCCAAACTTTATTTTGCAACAATCAAAATGAATTGCAAACTCGCATTCTAGACACTTGAAGATCATCTCGTAACTCAATTCATCCAAACACACTGTGCAATTACCATCGTTTGGAGTCCCATGAACAAATGAGAGAGGGTGTGGGTGACTTTCAATTTTATGAATGCCCCCAAACTTTATGTTCACATGCTGATAAAGACTATGGTGACTGGATAGGTATCTAGCACCTTCGCATTTAAGTAGAAATGGAGTGCAACAAGTATGCATAGACTGGACACATTCATTACAATGATAAAACCATTCTTTTGGATCGAATACCTTCTCACAAATTTCACAAAAATATTTATTCTTATGATTCTCAATTGGGAAGTAGCTTAATTTCATTGGGTGCTTATCGAATTTGTGCCTAATTGTTTGCTGTAATAACAAAGCACACCCGGGATGTAGATCAAAATCACAACTGTCACAACTAAATGAAAATTCATCTCGATAGAAACCGCATAAACATGAACGACAGCTTTTTATATTGGGTTTTGACTGAACTCTCTTCAAGAGATGATTTGGATGAGCTTGGTGGGTGATTTCCTCAGGTATGAAAGCACAAGATGCATCAACATCGTACTCACAATCGACACAACTGTAGACAAACCCATTGCAATTTAACTTGCAAACATCACACTTGAACAAACCAAAATCATAAGGGGCCTTTGGTAGGAGAACAAGGGGATGTTGTGAATGACCTGGGTGGTTTTGCACTTGATCAGGCAGCCGAGTACACCACTCATGGAGAGCAAAGTTGCATGACTCGTCCTCCATAGAACACTTGTAAAACGGCATTGACGTAATCGGTCTCAAACATCCATTGCATAGCAGTTCAATCTTTTTCATTGGGTTATGGCAGGACAATGTAATATCGTTGCATTTTGTATCAACTAGAGTTAGTGGGTGTTGATGGCTCATGTGTTTTAGCAGCTTTCCCTCATTCACTCCAAAAGATTCAGATCCAGTAGTTCTAAAAAATTTGTGTTTGAGTATGCTGTGGGTTTCATCGGTGAACGGGAGATGAAGAAGATCCGGATGATCGGAATCTTTATAATTTTTCTGAAGTTTACCAAGTCCTAGTAAAATGAATATGAGATCAAATCAAGATCCATCACATATATAATTATTCAATCACTAATTACGATAGATGATAAAGAATGGGTGCAATTATATTAAAATTCTAATTACCTGGAGACGTGAGGATTCCCATGAATGGTTCTTTTCTTGATGTTGCGCAATCCAGATGGGTATAGAACCAGCATTTCTCGCATTTATAAATTGAGAGAGTGTCTTGCTTCCAAAAATTATTACCGCATACTCTGCAGCTGGGGTGAGATGCTGCCCATTGATCTGCCTCCGGGAATGAATAAGAAAGGGTGAGTGGATGGGTATGAGAGAATGCACCATCTGTGTAATAATCTTGAATGAACAACTTTCTTGGCAACGCAACACAATCACTATGGATGAAGAAGTCAACACACGTGTTACAGCGATAAAATGTCCCTTCATGTTTTTTTCCACACATATCACAGTAGCATAAAATTGGTTTCGAGATTAGTACCAATGGGTGTTTGTGTCTAGGATGATAGAATCGTCTTGTCAAAGCACAATCTAGATCAATGTCAAAATCACACAGATTACACCGATAGCGTCTTTCCTCAGGCTCATGAGGTTTTCGACAAATATCACAATTCCACCCGAATTTCCTCTGAAGAAGGGTAAGAATATGAAGTTCATGAGATGGGTGGTATAACGTTGGTGGAAGCTCCTCCGCACAGTATTTGTGGATGGAGTAGTCACATGAATCACTACTACACTTGTAGTAATACCTATGATGCTCGTTGATTTCTTCGTCACATCGGTCACATCGACATCGGAACTCCTCTTCTATATCCAAATTATCAGCATCATCTCCATGTTCGTCCTCAAACGCATCTTGCTTTTCTTCGTATACCAGCTCCAGATCAACGAGAATCAATGGATGTTCATGGAATTCAAACTCCTCCATTAGAATTAATTTATCAACTCACAAGAAAATTTGACTAGAGAATAATTTGTGGTTTAGGATTTGTGTTTGGTGACAGGAACAAGGCAAGAGACTTACTTTTGTTGACCAAAAAGTATACTCCGTATTATTCAGTATGTGAAGTTGTAATGTACACAAACCGGCCAATTTTGGTAACAAATTTTATCAGGAGATATGCATGGTTAATTAATGCCATAATCAATGCAATGATCTAACTTTCTTTCAAATGTTGTGGTCTCAATATGAAATCATTAAGAGAAAGAAAAGTAATTAAGTAATCCTGTCTAGCTTAAAGATATTATGTTATGGTCTTGAATTCTTGATCACAAAACTAATGTCTACACACTCATTGAGCTGAGTTTCATTTGAATATAACTTTAAACTCCTTATGCTTTTATAAATTCTTTAAAACAACTTTTATTTTAGAACTCCAGCACCTGAGTTGTTAAATTAACTGTCACGTTAGCATAACTTAATTTGAATCATATTTTACCCGGCCGTCATCAGTATCACCAAAGTTATAGAGACCACGACTCATCTAAATTTTAATTTTGACTTTGTATCCATATTACGTAAAAAAACAAAAAAACCAGAAATACATTAAAATAAAACACATGATCTTAATTTATGCATCTAACTGATTCATTAGGCGTATTTCTCACTTTATCTATTGTTGTTACTTGTAGTTTTTGGTGTGTGCCTTGGTTCTCTTCTTTAAGAGCTCGAGAAATGAAGAGGGTAAAAAATAATAATAATAATAATAAAAAAATAAAAAAAGAGGAAAAAAATTGGTTTCATGTTCATAAGTCGGAAGGAAAAGAACAAGTAAAACCAAAGTATGCACAAAAATATACTTCTTTCTAAATCATTCAAATTTGAGAAATTAATACGAGAAATTTGGCATAATTTTCTTTCTTCTTCCTTTCTCTCTAAAAAAATTTGAGAACATGAATATTTTTTCATTTCCTCTCTCATTATCTTCTTTTCTCTCAAAATAAAAACTCGAAAACAAAGTGTTACCTTGTGCCCTCAATCTTTTAATTTTTATGGGCATGTTTTAATAAAAGTAGAGAATAGATTTGCATACTCATGTTTTTTATTGATACACTCAACTTTACGCATAGCATAGTTATACAATATATACAGTCAGTTTTACTTTTATCTGCTTGTACAGTTGAGTATGCAAATCACTTTCTATAATATTATAATATTATGCTTTGCATAAGACTTTAAAAAAAAAATAAAATAAAATAAAAAAAATAAAAAACACCTTGTCTACCTAACGATTAAATTTGCCACCAACTAATTCAAATTGCATCGTACCTTGTTTGGTGTTTATAGTTAATGCCGCATTCAATGCTATAGCTACCATTTTATTTTATTGTTTTTTTGTAAAGAGGAAAACGAAAATTGTTTTGCTTATTTTGTTGTTTACTTTCTTCAAATATTTGATCATAAAATATTTTACAAAAGTTACATTCCTTTACTAACAATATTAATTAGTAAGAAAATCGGTTTGGAAAAAATTATTTATAATATTGAATGAATTCACATAGCTAAAAACCCACTAAATGACAATTAAAAACATCAACTAGCCTCATTAGCTACCATTTTAGGTTGCACATATTAATTTTAGGTGTAGTTGTAGAAGGTACTCCCAACGTCTTAAATTAATTGTCCATATTTCCTTTTTATGGTGTCTCAAAAAATTGTCCACTTTTTTTTTTTGGTAAAAACTAGAGAAGTTGGAGGGGGAATTTTCCATTTAAGTGGTTGAAAAATAAACTGGCCTCACTTTTATTAAACCTTGTGATTTTTGTCCTCTGGCAATTATTTTGAGATGGAGCGAGTAAAAGTTTGAAGTAGGTATGTAAAGGTATATAGTCATAATTGTTGGAAATGTGTTGGTTGTGCGTCAATTTCGGCATGATGACTGCAGAGTCGGACCTACGTTGTTAGTAGGTGGTGCCCTGGAACCACCTTAGACATAAAATTTGTTTAGAAGTGATGTACAATATTTTTTTAGGAGCCACCTTATAACTATACTAGGAACCACCTTAGAAGATTTTGATAAAAGAAAGAAGAAAGAAAAAGAAATAACATGTAGCCGGAAACGTTGCCGGACATTTTTTTACCAGTGAAAATGAAGATGACAAGCTTCTTGAAAGAAGAAATTAAAATATGGGATACTAGTAGGTGGATAGGATGTGAGGTCAGACTTCAGAGAATGGTCAAAAAGTAGCGGGACCACAAATATATTAGTAATATCTTTTCCAATTTTAATAAAGATTTAAAGTATAATTGTATTATAAAAACTTATTTTCTAATGTACTACGTAGTCGGTAATAATTTTGAACTTAGGATTAGTAAATTGTTTTGTTATCCATCCAGGTTCAAATGGTGACTTATAATATTGAAAAACAATGTATCACATAATATTGATAAACACGTTAAATTGCTAGTATAATATATTTGTAAACGCAGTTGGGTTTCGCTTGATTAGTGAAATAGTATTAAAACTCAACTCGGTGTGACTTTATCCGACCCGACCCATTAACCAGTTCGAGAAAAAAAAAAAAAAAAAAAAAAAAAAAAAAAAAAAAAAAAGAATTTTCGCATAATAAGGAACCACCTTAGTTTTTCGGCTAGGTCATTACTTCAAGGTTTTCCTAACATCTAATTAGTGGGCGGCATGCTAGGGTGTATTAAATAAACACTTTTTTTTTTTTAAATATATATATCAAAAATGCATTTAATGTACATCAATTATGGCTGAAAATTACTGATAGTGTCCTAAAATTATTGTTAAAGTACATATAAAAGACGAACAAAAAAAAATGATCTTGATTTATGCATCTAACATTATACTATTATACTAAGCATTGGGCTTGGCAGCCCGTTTGGTACTGCAACCCGCTCCGTCCCAACCCGGACTTAAAAACGGGTTTATATCTAACCTCCGGAACTATTCATCCTCTCTCACAAAGGCCGCTACTTTTTGGGATCCGAAAGTCTCACCTCCGAACACCGAAATCCGACGCTGTTTGATCCGAA
The DNA here is from genome assembly GCA_014162995.1 of Artemisia annua. Lineage (NCBI taxonomy): Eukaryota > Viridiplantae > Streptophyta > Magnoliopsida > Asterales > Asteraceae > Artemisia > Artemisia annua. The sequence goes on along the minus strand of LBNU01032377.1, from coordinate 62,358 downwards.
ATAATAAACCCGGTTGCAACTACAGTGCTCTGTGAGGGGGTGTACAGGGAAAGGAACAGTAATATTATTATTTTATTCGTTTTGTGGCTGTGTTTATGCCATATGTTGCTGCTACAGTGTCGTCGGGTTTTTAATCCACATATTTTGGGTAGATTGCTTTATATCATCTGAGGTTTTGAAGAAGAATCCAGACACACACACACCAAACAATAAGCAGTTAAAAAAAAATTAGCAGTTAAAAAAGGTAAAATTAGGGTTTTTTTTTTTTTTTTTTTTTTTTTTTTTTTTTTTTTTTTTTTTTGTTTTTTTTTTTTTTTTTTTTTTTTTTTTTTTTTTTTTTTTTTTTTTTTTTTTTTTTTTTTTTTTTTTTTTTTTTTTGTTTTTTTTTTTTTTTTTTTTTTTTNTTTTTTTTTAATTCGAGTTAATTTTTATGTAAGGTCTTTCTTTTGTTTATAAGAATGATGATGAAGTTGGTTATAAGAGGTTGGGTGTATTTTTTGTAGTTTTTTGGTTGGAGGAAGAATTCAGCTTTCACCATATGTTGTTGTAAGTTTTTCCTTTTTTATTGTTTAATTTGAGATTTAATGTTTCGTAATGGTGTTAATTAGTTAAATTTGTTTATTTGTTATGATTGTGGGTTTATTGATGATTTCATGTAAATGGATTGAATTTGGCAATTCATCAGTCATTGAGATTTGATGTTTCGTAATGGTGTTAATTAGTCTTGGATAGGTGCGAAATGAAATAGTGCACTTAAATTATTAAACATTAAATATCTGAATGACGAAAGCTTAATTGTCACCTGACCCTGATATTACCTGTTACCGAACCCGCCAAATCAAGGGTGGCCATCATTCTGCCATGTTCATTTCCAGTTCTCGGCTTCTCGCTAAGTTACTCTTGGGGCTAAATTTATTACAATTATGGCTTTTGAGTTATTAAGGACGAAATGATTTATAGGTAGCGATTATCTGGAAATTGAAATGGTTATGTATTGGATTTGGGTTTTATTGAAATGATTATTTGAAATAAGCACTTATAAGATGTTTTGAAGTAACGAGTTTTTTAGAAAATAGTTAATGAATCAACTTATTTAGTAAAAAATTTGTTACAGAATAGCTTATTTTGCTAGCTTATGGCCTTATCTAGAAATTTGTTTCTAGCTATGAGTATTGTCAAACTTAGTTCTATTACCTGTCGTATAAACAACCTCGGTAACGGTTTTGCAGACTGTAGTGTTGGTCGGGTTTTGAATGCTAACAATGTACGCGTAAAGTTATATTTTTATAACGATTGGTTAAATGTTTAATGTGTGTTGCGTGTGATTATATTGGTAATCCGTACTTCTATGTTCGGTCTATGCCTCCAAGATTGCGTCATCTCTATTTATAACCTTTGGTAGATTTAGGATTTAAATAGAATTGGCTGTCTTATGAATCTGATGTTGCACTAATTTTTTTGTAGTATGGTCAGCCTTTTAGCTATGGGCTACAAATGTGCTGAACTTCGTACACTTGGAAATCGCGTAATGCTGTAATGGACTACATGTTTGTTCCGGTTCTTATAAACTGCTTACCTCTATCCTTTCTCGCGCTTTAATTTATAGTTATTGAAAATAAATGTTGTTGTTTGCATATGAACTTCACATTTAAAACTCTTACCTATGCATTTTTCAGGGTATGAGGTGCGCCCGAGTGGTAATGGGTCTATTCAACTGCAACGGGCCACCAAGCGAAGAAGATCTTGAAGGCTAATGCTGCAAATTATCTTGATTTCTTTTCGACGGGAATCCAGGTACTAAATCAATTAAATTGTGGTGTAATAGTTCTGGATCCTTCGTTCTTGCTGCGTCCTTAGGGTTTAACATCTTTGATAAGGTTGATTTTCTTTACTTTTTTCCTTCGATTGCATGTTTATTCATTCCAATATTGCATTTTCCAGTTGTTTAGGCCTTCTTGGTTGTTCTTTTATGAGTATAGGTCATTTAATTGCAACATCCTTGCTTTGTTTTTATGCTCCTTAATTTCTGTATTTGTTGATTTTTTCCAATTAATGTGGTCATTTGTGTATTTCTTGAGGTAAGATCTTATGGTATTATAACTAAGATACAAAACCCTAATCAAATATCCATGGTTAACCGAACCGATCTGCATATAATATCCATGGTCATTTGTTTGTTCTTAAGGTGGTTGGTTAATTTTCACCTTATGCGGTTACAGTGTAATTATTTGNTCAAATTAAGCTCATAAGTCATTAATTTTGGTGCTTGAATGATGGTTTAACTAAAATCAGGTTGGGTATGAGGTGTTGATTGTATGTGATTTGTAAAAGTTTGTAACTTTTAACATGTTTGGTTTGTAGGTTGATGTTATGTCACTGCCACACGAGCTTTTCACAAAGATTCGTGGAATGTTCTCATTTTCGTTTCGCAATCTGCTTATTGTGTTCTCAATGGGTTTATCTGTCGGACAGTGTAGTTCCGGTTGATTCAACATCAGGAACAACATTAGATATGCGAGGCGTGCCTTGAGGTTGCGGGAAACGCGAGGCACAGATTGACCTTGGTTTTTAGCGGTTCCAAATGGACTGTAAGTCTACCATTAATTGGCAAAAAGAGTAGACTATGCACGTTTTAGGCATGCTTTGCGTGTTTTTTCTTATGCGTAAATAGTTAGGTAACTGATTTGTAACCTTATCAAATGGCTGTGTGCAGAACGTAATAACATTTAAGGATGTCAAAGACTGTATGATGCCAAGCTGGAGCTCGAGGAAGTGCTAATAGTATTTGACCCGTTTGGATCAGATGTGCACAAATGGACTCAAGCCTGAACACGCTCCTACACCAAACCTGGAAAACGCCTCCTAACATGGTAATTATTATTCATAAAGGTCCATTTGGACAACTTCTGTTTTTTTCTTGAAATTTTAGGTTTCCTTTTTAGATTTTCTAAGTGGTCCCATTTTGCAGTTGCTACCTGAATTTTGGCCATGGGATATGCCGCGTGTTCTTAGTGAAGTGGATCAACGGGAAGTGCAAAATGATATGCCTCAATGAGTCTTGGCCATGGGATATGCCGCGTGTTGTTAGTAGATAAGTCTGCGGCTGCGGATTTGGTGAAATAAGCTGCTTGAAATATCAGGTACGTGTGTTAATGCAATTTAAGGTTATAATTTACTGTTTACACCACACACGAAGGTCTGCATTTTAAAATTTTAAGCTGATCCAAACAACCATTATATACGACCATGAGTTTGAAAATAAGTTGGAAAAAAGGACTTTTTCTTATTGTTCAAATTTGTTAAAAATATGTAGCTTTTTTACACAGCTCTTTGTGAAGTGTGCGGGGGATCCAATACCATTCTCAGCTATAAGATTTGCGATTTTGGTTTTATTAAAATTATATTGTACATTATATATCTTTATATAATTAAAAATGTTATGGGGATAGTTTGTTTGTAATGAACAGCATAATGTTTCTGTGTGTGTTAGGAGAGATCGAGACATGTTGAAGAATAGGTACAAATCGCGTAGATGGAATCGATTGAAGCTTGCTAAATTACAAGGGAAGAAGGATTAGATCACTGTAGGACAAGAGTCTTCAAGGTATAAATGTCCAATCTTCTATAAAGTTTTAGCTTATGCTTTTGGCACATGCATTATGATCGTATTAAGTTTACGTCGTCTTTCTTGCAACAATCAGGGCATTAGGGACCTTGGCATGGGCCGGCTTACAAATGGACGAATACGGAGCAGCAGAAGAAATATATAGGTACCTTTGTGATTTATTCACATTATGGTTAACATTTACAATCCATAATACTTTATTTTGATAAGATATCATTAGTTTTNTTATTAGTAAATTCTCATCTTTAAACATTGTACATCTTTTAGTTTATCTGGAAAGCGTGATACGGTCATCTTGCTTTATTACTTTTATATAAGAATGTGGGTTAGTAAAATATAGCAATTAAGAAAATTAGGTAAAAAATAATGTGTTTCAGATGAGTTTCAACAACGGGAGAAACTTGACAGAAATTAGGTAAAAATATACGGCACACTTTTTGAAATATAGATTTTTTACCCATTTTACATAATCTCAGATATGTAGTGTGTGAGTAAAAAACGGTTTGCGGAATGATCAATTTTTCTAACGACCAATACCAAACCCGCATCATCTGTACACACACTTCCCTGTTCTCAATATATACTCTTTCTTCCCAAATGTTTTATACATGCACTACATTGATTTTTAGAAGTTTTCAGACACTTTAAAAGCTGTTTGGACAACTTTATGTGATATTTTATATGCTTTGTATGTTCTGTTTGGAGAGTGGAAACATATGCACCTTAATATGCTTTGTATATTCTGATTTTTGGTTAGCTAATTTTTCCACCTTGCTATAGTCAAGAATTTTGATCAGGTGTTTAAGCTGTTTAGAGTGTTAGGATGAAGTTGTTTGTTCATTTATATTTATAGTAAATAAGGTCTTAAAAATAAGTAATCCCAAACACCCCTGATTACTGCGAGTAAAATTCTGATCAGTAATATGTGCATGCCACTTTAAATTATGTCGGGTACTGAATTATATGAATTATTATAATGTTATGCAAATTGGATATTAAAATGTATTGGTTATGCTCTGTTATAGGTGATTCCATGTGAACAAGGTTTTGTCGCTCAGCTGAATGAGGGTCCTCACCTCACGAAACGTCCCAAAGAGTTTGAAGTCGATAAAGTGCAGCAGCCCTTCGATGAGAACAAGTTCAACTTTACTAAAGTTGGTCAAGACCAGGTGCTCTTCCAGTTTGAAGCAAGTGAAGACGCTGAAGTCTAATTCTCATAGTCACTTGCCTTTATACTACAAACCCTTGCACTTTTTTCTAGCATTGGTCTCCAGTTTGTCATAATTTCAGTGTGACGTTGCTGCAAATACAAAAGCGCACGAAGCTGTACAGGTGCTAAAGGTATCCAACCATTCATGTGTATCAAGACAAGCGGGCTTCACAAATTGTGCGCCTTTGGTTACTACGTATTACAGACTTTTCTTTATTTCTACATCATCTCTATAGTATGATATAGTTGACTTTCTCGCATTTAATTTTTTTGAAAAAATTACGCATTCTACTGAATCATGGACCTCAAGTCAATTTTAAATGTATTTTCCACATATGAAGTACATTGGAATTGTTTGTAACTGATATATGCCTGAAACACTTGCGTATACAAACAACCTGCATCGAAGCGCAAGTCTTAGTGACTTCTACTGACTTTCTTATGGAGTCGAAACAGTCCTATGGTTCTTGCTACTTCAGACAGGCCTTATTTGATTTTAGGTGAAAAAAATTACAAGCTCACTTTTTAGACCCTTATTACCTACCTAACTATGCTATGTTGTTATGCCCTTATAAGTTTACGTATGCAAACATCCCGCGGCAACGCGCGGGCTAAAAAGCTCGTTCTAACTTATTGATCAGGTGTATTTATCCCTTTATCTGTTGTTAGTTTGTAGTTTTTGTTGTATGGCCTTGGTTCTCTTCTTTGGGGCCCTCGATTTTTTATTTTTCATGGAGCATGCTCTAATAAAATTGTGCTTTGCATTAAATGATAAAAATAAATAAAAACCCCTACTATCTAATCAACGGTTAAATTTTGCCAACAAGTAATCCATATTTTATGGTACCTTGTTCACTGTTCATAGTTAATGCCATTCAATGTAATAGCTACCAATTTAGGTGATTTGATTTTTTTTTTTTTTTTTTTTAAGAACGGTAAATGATTACAACCTACGCTACTTATCTTATAAATTCAATCTCATATGTCTTCAACGAGACTTGAACCCACAACCTCTAGGTTGGTGGACCACTCACATACCACTAGACCAAGAGGCCTTTGGTTAGGTGAACTTATTAATTTCTATGTGGTTGTAGAAAATGTGTAGGTTAGGTATGTAAGGGTATGGATCCAGTGAGAAGAAAACTTATAATGAGAAGGATGAGAAATAACTATAACTACATATTTGAGATGCGTAGACTTGAATTAGATGCATCTCTATTCATTTATATGCATCTAAATTAGTTTCTAAAGTGATTTTGAAATGAAAACAATGTAAAGTAGTACTTGCAACAAATTTGACCCTTAGAGGACGAAAATATATAGGATTTGCCTAACTTGCTAAAATGCATCTAATATATGTATATGCATCTAATATTTAGCTAGAAAATATATTATGGTGCATCTAAAAGATTAGGGATGCATCTAATTCAAGTCAATGCATCTCTAATGTGTGATTATAGTTATTTCTTATCCTTCTCATTTTAAGATTTCTTCTCATTTGATCCTGTTAGGATCACGTTTCACGTAATGAAAAGTGTCGGTCATTACAGTTGTAATAGGTTGCATGTTAGAATTATTATGTTTACATTTCTATCATTTTTGTTTAGTAAAACTTATGATGTAATGTTACTAAGTGAGGAAGTCCAAGGGCCATGCATGTAATATCTTAAGACTTGGTAAGTAACCCTTGGACTCCCCTATATAAACAATGTATAAGCCTTCATCTAGGCTTGTTGGTTCTCTTGATAATACAAGTTCATTATATCAAATATTTGAGTTCCTTCCATTCTCATCTTCTTCATCTTATTCTTTTCTTATTGGTTTATGATTCTATGATTGTGTATGTTT
>LBNU01032376.1:6333-30882 GCA_014162995.1 Artemisia annua | reverse complement strand
AAGATAAGGATGAGAAGAATGCATACAGGGAACGTCTCTCGAAATTGCAAGAGAGAAAGGTTGCTGTGCCAAGGTTGATCAATTGGGACTTGTTTGCGGAGTATGAATGTGAGGAGCAGTTAAGAAGCATGATGGTGATGACTTATGTGTATCCGGGAGATGGGGATACATTTGAGGATCGTTCGTGGGAAAGAGCATTTAGCATAAGGGAGAATGTAGTAAAGGAATGGTGCTTGGAATTCTTCTCAACCTTCTACTTTAATCGGAAGGTGAATGATGTGATTAACGATGTTTGTGTTTGGTTTAGGCTATGTGGTATTGAGCATGCTTTCTCTTTACCTAATTTTGCGGCTGTTCTGGGGTTATATACGGTTGGTGAATTAAATCATAGGTTGTATGGACCACACTTCGTGAGTTTGGCTAGGGTGTGTGGTGACTCAAAGATTCTTGATTCTTACTGGAACCGAATTGGAGATCCTTCTTGTTCAAGGAGGAATGCATCAGCGATCAGAAACCCGTTGCTTAAGGTTTTGCAAAAGTTGATTTCATGGGGATTATTATATAGACATGGAAATCAAGACAAATGCACCCAACCAGATTTGTGGACAATGAAGTTGTTGGAGGAGGACAAAAACGGGAACGCGGCATGGATCATTGCCGAGTACCTTTCAAAAAGAACACCTGTTTATTATCCGTAAAAACACGCGAAAGACTCTTAGCCACTTGCTCCCCCTCAATATGTGCACATTGATTGAATCAACTTGAACGTTTTTAAAACTTTGGCACATACGGGTGAGCTTTCATTCGAGATTATTTATTCACCATTTTAATCACTTGCTCCCCCTCAATATGTTCTTTGATTAACATTCAAAAACTCCAAAAATTTTAGCACATACGGGAGAGCGAATCTTTTTAGTCTAAAATATCCTTTTGAGTCCAAAAACATCACATTTAAATCAGTTTTCATATTTAAATCACATTCTCTCCCCCGATCATAAAATTTTAAATGTTTTGAGATTTTGTGATCCCAATTGATTTAAATGATTTTCGAAGAAATTTTGGAGAGAAATGTGATAAAAGTTTAAACGTTTACTGATTTAGAGACACTTTTTGAATTTCACTGCTGCTGGTGCACAAAGTTTTTACAGGTGCAGATATTTTGAGCAAATACGCTCCCCCTCAATTAATGACCCGTTTTTAATTTTAACGTTTAATAGCCATTAATGTGAGCGGTAATGTATTTGAGAAAATTTAAGACCGATAGCCACCTTGTACACCACAAAATCTCTTTTGAAGAATTTTAGAAGAAAGAGATTTTGGGAAAAGAAGAATTCTCTTCTTTTACTAGAAAGGTTGCACTGAAGCGTACAACTTTTCGGATGGTCCGCACACAGTGAAAAGTAATCCATGCCCGGATGATATTCATCCGTTGTTAGGAACAATCGTCTTAATGATGTCAAAATGGTGACGCATTTTCCTCATTTTTGAAAACCGGGTTGCTATCCAAAGTAATAGCAAACCATAATTTTAAATCCGGGTTACAGTCTGAATTAACTGCAAGCCATAATTTAAGCGCGGGTTACAGTCTGAAATAACTGCAAGCCATATAGGCATGTTTTGAAAACATTTTGAACTTCTGTTCGAACTTCATTTAAAGACTCGTGTCATTATTAAATGACATTTCTAGGTCCGTAAATGTTATCAATGCCAGAAGACATGCCCTTAAAAAAACTATATTTTTGGTATTTTCTGGTTTTTCTGATTTTTATGGTTTTTATAGCTTTTATATTTTTGTATTTTTCTTTTATGGGTTTTATATTATATAAAAGGATATTTGAAGTGAATCCATTACTCCTCATTCTCTTCCTGAAGACTTTTGAGTGATACTGGCATGAGACTCTCCAAACCAAGTTACTGGAGATTAAATCGAAACCATTCTCCAGGAAGTGCTTTAGTGAAGAAATCTGCCAGCTGAAACTCTGTCCTTGCGAAGTGAAGTTCCACCACATCACTGGAGAATCCATTTGACCGACTTGCAGCATTGGCTAGAAACATTCTGATAACTTTGATAGAAACACTCTGAGTGAACGATTCCTCAAAATCAATGCCTTTCTATTGATGTTCAGAACGTCATCATGCTCATCAGATTTCACTTTAGGATCCATCTAAGAGCAATAATCATTGTATAGTCTGGAGATGGTGCCAATTCCCATACTTAGAGACGATAGAATTGTATGGAATTATAAAAGCACCATAAGGCAAGTGGGTCCAGATGCTTTCGAGTGGACACCGGTTGAGTAGAATTCCCATTATAGTGAAGATCATGTGGTTATGGGTAGGACACTGATGTGCTTATGTTAAGATCTCCTGAAGAAGAAGCTTTAGAAGAAGATTCAGGAGCAAATGTGTCTTTGAACGGAGCAACATCAGGTGGAGCAGATGGATTTACTTCAAACGATTTGTCGACTGCAGTACCTTGACGTACGGAAGGAGATTGTATGTGTGATGAAGTTGATGAATGACTAGCTGATGGAGCGTCTTGAGCCATTGAAGTAGAACAAGATGGACCATTTTGATCGTTTGGAACATGAGCTTAGATGGCTGGTGGTACCGGTGTATCACCAATTGGCGGCTCAAAGTATTCATCAACCACTTGATTAGCCAAGATCTCCAAATCCTTATCGGTAGATGGTACATAAGGTACATGCAGGAGTGGGATACTGTACAACAACTGAACTGGTTGGTTCAGAAGACAAAAGTTTAGAAGCAGGTCCTACACTGATGTGTGCAGAAGCCATTTGCTCAGTCAGTTCATTGTAGAAGTTTGTAGACAACTTCTCATAAATATTCACCACCAAAGCTTTCGAGGCTCACGAATAATCGTCTGAACTTGTGGATGCCATGATGTAATCTTAAACGGGATTTTTCAACTCTTGTGACTTAAACCGAGAGATCGATTCTCTCCCGGGATTTTACTAAAGTTAACAAAAGAAACCGAAAGATGTGATAAGCGAGTTAAACTTAGAGTGAGATCTCGGATAAGTCACAATTAGCACTAAGTGTCTTTTCGCGACGAGTCAAGTTACAATAGATCCGATCATAATAAGTCAAGTTGTAAATGTTAAACTCACAACGTCAAATTGCAATCAGACTATTCGAAACGTCTCAAGTCACAACAATTCACCAAGCACAGGTTGATAACAAATCACTAGACTATCATAGCTGAGTTAATCACTAGGCACCACCAAATCGCTGAATTTTTTAGCCTCCTCAATGCAAAGTTTTGGTAGCTCAGCAACGTATCATCTCACGCTTGAATAGTTCTTCTCATCTTTCTTCCTGCTGAAGGCTGAAGTAATGCGTTCCAAAAGTATCTAGAGACCACTTCCCCCAAGTAGTTGAAATGATGCAATCAGTCTCATTATATGAAGCTCAAAAACCCGAAGCACACTTGTACCTCTTTTATCATCAGAAACTGTTTCTTACATCTCTTCCCCCACATAGTTGGAACAATACACCAAGAGAACAAGTTAGAACACTGATCTTCTCTGCGGTGAATAGCTTCAATTAGGAAGAAGTATAAAGCTCATCACGTGTACTAGTTGTGCATTCCGATGTATGTCTCCTTCCCCTTTGCTGGTATTGATACTTCAGAATCAGCAACACATTTTTCACCCATATACTTGACATCTTGTGAGAAGAACAAAATAAGCTCAAATGTATCCTGTGAGAATCAACTTGCTGAAGAGCAATGTGAGCACATCTAATTAGGGATTTTAACACATGCTTTTCACTCTCCCTCAATTAGTGCTCTCCCCCAAACTGACAACCTTACAGATGAATGCCTTGAGTACTAAGAAGTCTTTTGATAATTAAATGCATACCGTCTTTAGTCTTCTAACACGTAGTGGAGAATGTTGAACAAACTGTAGACTCGACCTTCTTCAATGTTGTCCAGTTGGGGAATAGGATATCAACATCTTTATCTCACCAAATGTATTCCAGTTATATTACATATGCCAAATCAACCCAAAATATACACATATACCCATCGAAAGACGAAACGATAACACCAAAGTAACACGTTGAAGCTCTAATCATCTTGAATTTGTTGTCTGACGTTGGTAAAGGCAGATAAGGTAGAAGTACGTAGAAGAAGACAAGAGAAGGATATAGAATTAACCAATATCAGGCAACAATCACCTCGATGCACACATTTCTCTCCCCTAGGGTTATAAGTGATGTGTACGTGTAGCATTAACTGGAAGCCCTTCATTACAAATAATATAAGCCCGTGAGAAGATGTCGATAACTCTCACAAGTCTTGAACTGAAGTATTCAAGAGTCATGAGATGATGACTAATTGAGTTTGCTCCCCCTCAATTAGGCAATCGTATGTAAAGAGCCTCTTCAACACTTGTGAAGTTTCTTAATCGGCTCCCCCTCAAACTGATCATCTCCTTTTATGGATTCCACACTTTAATGTCATGATCACGTTTGAGGGTCTTGATAATAACCATCTTCTTCTTTATCTGAATCACTCAATCAACTGGAGTACTAAATGATAACACCAGGTTCGAATCCCAGAAGTAACAATAGAACTCGAAAAGAGTAACGAACCACGGAATATTTCAGAGTGGTAGACACCAATCTCCCCAACATGAATAATTAAGCTCGATCCCTTCATGATTTATAACCCCAGCATGCACATTTCTCCTCCCACGAAATAAGAGAAAGAACACACGCCTATTCTCCCCCTCAAAATGGCATAAAATGACATTTTTTGCCATAGTTGAGATTCCGTGATGGTTGAAGTTTATCAGATGCAGCATAATTATGTATGTAGCACCAAAAACTACTGCAAAGAAGATGATGATTAACGCACTCTTGAAGCAACCGCTTTTTGTCACCTCATCAATAGTTTAGCAAATGAAGAATTCAATGAAGCTCGTAATAAACCTAAACCACTTGATGAAATGTGTTAAGCCTTAGAGGGAGAAAGTTTCTGCATACAAGATCCGAATGACCATTTTACAAACATCATCAACATGTAGTTTCCCTCAAAGATGGCATATGCCTGTGTGCAACTTTTGATTGAATAAGTGAAGCACAAAAATATAATTCAATGTATGTCGATCCACTTGATCACTGTACGAACATGGGAAAAGCATGAAGCTTGTTGATGCGAATGGTCATAAATAAGAAGATTTATCTTCTTCCCAAGATAAGATGCACTGAAACGTACACCTTTCTTTTATTAGAGGAACAGGGCCTGAAGTGTTATCAGCAGACACCATTTTCGATGAAGAACGAGGCTTGAACCGTAGTGTTCAAACGTCATCTCTCTCTTTTCTACTTCTCTCCATTAACTCGTAACCAACCCCATTATCATTCTGTCGGCTCTTTGTCGTGACTATTGATGGAGAAAAACCCAGTATGATGAACTTGAGACTGAAGTAAAATAACCCGAACTTGTGACTTAAACTTGCATTAATGTGTGACTGAGAGCGGTGTTGAGAGTTCGTGCAACTTCGAATCCCCAAGTACTCTATACTCTTCAACCAACCAACCATCAAGTATAAGACGTACATCACCTCTTGAATATCCACAACTTCATGTGACATTGAGAACTACAACATGACTCCTTAAAATGATAGTTATTTTGTGGTAATAGAGAGGAAGAAACACAAAAATAACTAGCTATCCAAGTCTTCGTCATTGTAATTGTTGAAAGCTCGAACAAGGATCTCGAAGAATCTTCATCCAACCACCCCCGATATCTTCAGATACTAAGTACACACAACCGTGAAATATCACTTCAACCACAAATAAATAATAATGAATTAACGCCGTAGTCACATCTTGTTGTTTAAATGCCCAAATCTAGCCTTTTTATGTTTAAAGTAAACTTTGATAATGGTTTTATCCCGATCTTGTCAAAAGCGCATAACCCCGAAGAAACTCGTTAAAACCGAAACACCATGAAGCATATCAAAACTCATCCAATACATGAAGTGAACACTTTAACCCTTCTTCGTAGTTGAGGCCGTAGCACACGAATCAATTCAGATCCGGAAATGCACTTTTCTTTCTCCAGGATAGTTTCATCATCACGGGATTTTACAAATCTATGATTTAAACCGAGAAATAGATTCTTTCGCGGGATTTTACAAAATCAAGAAGAAACCGTGAGATAATGATTAATTGAATATGTTATGACAAACTTGGTTCTGGTGAATAACTGTTTGGGAAACATGCAAGAGCTCGGCAACAATTCTTCTCACATTGTAGAGTACTTCACAGTCATATACACACAAAGTTCTTGTCTGAAGCAAACATCTTGAAAAATCATAAATTGCATTGAAGGATCTTGAAAGACATTGCTTAGACTGTGAAGTATCTTATACGTGCAATAGTGTCGACTATCCCAAGAGAATTGCTGAACACATCTTGAACCTTTAAACCCATTACCTGACAAACCACCCTGGTATACTGTCGGCCTGTGCTGTGACCACTTAGAGATATAACCATGTACCACGATCTTATGATGACGTATATTACACAAATCCCTCAACTTATACTTGTGCTAAATGCGCGACTCAAAATGGTGTATACCATATACCACAACATCACGCATATATGAGTATCCAACCCCTTGAACTATCCTCAACTCCGTGAGACACCTACAGTGATAGTTACTTTGTGTATAAAGAAAAGAGACACAAAATTAACTAGATAGTCAAGTCTTCATCACGAACAATAAACGCCCAAACAAGTTATCTTCGTGCAGTAGAAAGAAAGAAACGAAAGATACATAAGCGCACGAACTTGTGAAATACAACCTCATTTCCAAACCCGTAGTATATAGTACAAGCCCCGTAGTCACATAAAGGTTTCAATTCCACAAAACTAGCCTTTGTGATACAAGCCCCGTAGTTACTTTGTGATTTGCCCAAATCCTTTAAATACCCCCTTTTCCACGTTGAGTCTTCCGTTCTTGTCAAAAATGCATAATTCCGTGAAATATATAAGACCAAAATACCACTCTTTTACAAATTATCAAAATTGTATCCAAAATTCGTAAAAACAAATGTCATGATAACAATTTCTTTTCATTGCAAGTCCTTCTCAGCACTAATTAAACAACCAAACCGAATGTCAGTCCACATTAGAAGCCCACTACCTGAATTATCAAAGAAAGTTCAAAGGAAAGCACAAATCCAGCACATGGGCCCAACTCCAAGAGCGTTAAACCCGACCCAACCACAATACCCAGTCCAAAATTATTACCCTAATTTATCGGGTATATAACACACAAGCAAACCCTAATCTTTTGTCATTTCATAACCCTAATCACATAATCATCCGCCTCCCTTCCCTCATCTGTCGCTCTCCACCCCAATTAACCCACTCATCCAACAACCTCCATCCTCATCATCAATCGATCATCACATCTCATGTATTACGTCAAACGAAACAACCAATCGAATACACAACAATCAAAAACCTTTTGTACATTTGACTTTATACCAATCGAAAATCAAACATGCAATCCATTGTAATTTCAGTTCGTGTAACCCACATGAGATGCATCGGTTTAAGATCTTCAATCAAGGTCTCGGGTAGGTTTTTCTTTTTGTTGTTTCTGGTTTTGGTCATACACGAACCAAGAAGGAGAGTAACTATTTAGTTATCTTTCTTTTCTGTTTTTGTTTGGATATTACCTGAAGCTTAGTCTTCAAAAATTATTTGATCGGTCATGATGTTTTCCTTAAACGTGTTAAGATCTTTAAATATCTTGTGGAATAATTGTTCCACACGAAAGGGACGACTGAGATCTTGCTGTGTTTTGTATTTCTATTTGTACTTTGAACGAATAAAAGAAGTGATTATAACAATATTGTTATAAATCATTCTTTGTAGTCGGATATATAATGAAGTTATGCTTCAACACAACTGGATCGATGATGATGTGTTCTATCAATAACTCAAATCTGTGAGTGGATAAAGAAAGAAACCGAGATCTTTGTTGATTTATTCCAGTTTAGTTCGAGTCTCGTTTGTGATTTGATTTAATTGTTTTTGTTTAGATATTGAAGAGTTGGGTAGTATATCTGTGATTTATTTGTTTGTTGTAGCAGATGCGGGGAGTTAGGGAGTTGGATTATAGTCGTGGTTTGTTTGACAGTTATAATTGGGTAGTTTAGATTGTTGAGGCGCTTGTCTTGATGTTGTTAATTCTTGAAACTGGTCTTATCCAACCTTAGCTTTTTCTTAGCTAAGTCATTGATTGATGATTGTATAATAAGCTGATGTTTAGCGAGTTTTGGTATTTTTGTTGTGGTCAAGGATCTTGGTCAACTGCTTTTGTCTTCAACTTCATTCTTTCTTTTGTAATGGACTAACCGCTAGTTTTGACAAAAATTTGGCAGCATCGCGTTTCAAATTGTTTGATAAAATTTATCTTCAAAGCAAACCGCTACACCCACTTGAACCAAACCGCTGCTCACTATTGTAACCGCTAAACCAAACTAACCGCTGTTGACCATAGCTGTCACTATTGTACTTATTTGTCTTATTCCCATTTTCAGTTACTAGCCAAATTGCATATCTGATAAACACCAAACCGCTAGCAAGAAATCACCAAAACACCATGAAGATCAATCTAACCAAATATCTAGATTCCAGCCAGATTCAGACTAGTATTCCGGCCAAATGTTTAAACTACTTTTTGACCACAAGTATTTCACGGGAATTGTACCAAGAAAAACTATCATACAATCGGTTTACACACAAACAAAGTATATGGACTGAAAAATGTTACAAGTAAGCACATGTGAAAAATCATTGAAAGCCATGAACTTTGACTAGTTATTGTACCATGACAGTGATGACAACTGTTAACCACAAAAGATATTAAAAGATTTGGGTTGGATAAGAGTCTATGGTAACACAACAGCAAAATAAACTCGAATCATGAAAAAAAAACTTTCGCAAGATGACACCACAAAAATCAACCATAAACTAAAACCTAGGCTCTGGTACCAATTGTAAGATCGTGTTTTATGTTGATTTATGTGATTCGGGAGGTCTTGGATTGTGGAAGAACAGGGTAACCATTGTTAGAGTTTAGAGAGAAAAAGAGTAGATAGAGTGGAACCTTAGAGAGAGAAAGTGAAACCAAAAAAAAAAGAAAAATAGATTATGAGAAGGCTTACCCTCTCCAAGGATGGAGAGGGTATTTATATGTACATGGGTTTTTGCCACTTGGGCGTGCCACTTGGGCTGCGGATCAGGTATACAGTGGGTAAAGACCCGTCCTTCTTCCGCGAACTAATCTACTACTAATCTACCTTTTACTAACTAATATAACTACTACGAGCTAAACAATGCTTAATCATATCTAGGGGTGACCGAATCTTTCTCATACAAAAAACGTATTCCTAACAACTATGCTTGCAGACTCTAAATTACCCACTATGTTCTGGACTGAAGCAGTAAGCACTGCTTGTTATGTTCTGAAAAGGGTATCCATCACTAGACCTCATAACAAGACACCTTATGAACTTCTCACTGGTAAAGTTCCAAGTATTACACACTTTAGACCTTTTGGTTGTCATGTGACCATTTTGAACACTAGTGATCAATTAGGCACATTTGAGGAGAAAGCAGATGAGGGATATATTGTAGGTTATTCAGCTCATAGTAAGGCCTATAGGGTGTATAATATGACTGCTAGAAAGATTGAGGAAACTCCTAACCTGAGGTACCTAGAAGAAAAAAGCCTAATGTTCAGGGTCAGGGTCATGCCTGGTACGTTGACCTAGATTATTTGACTAATTCTTTGGGTTATACTAGATATGTTTCTCACCAATCTGCAGGTACAAATGAGTCTCCCACTAACAATCAAAGAGCCATGGATGCTGATTCTGACTCTAACTCTGAGTTAGAGGAAGCAACTATTGTTGTTCCTTCTTTTCCCTCTCCTCATGTTTCAGGTACAAATGCTACACATGCTTCTGATGTGGATGGCATAGATTCTAGTTATGCAGAGGCATTAGCTAGACTTCAGCAGCAAGAACATGCAGCCAAGGAAGCTGCTGATGCGCTTGGTTTTGAGTTTGCTAAAGATACTGAAGCACTCTTGAGGCAATCTGCCAATGATGTCCGCATAAACATAGAATCTGCTGATAGTAGTCTTGTATTTACTGACAAAGTACATCATGTTCCTGCTGACCCGGATACTGCTGATGCTATTCTTGCTGGACCATCAACTTCTGTTGATCCTTTTCCCACTACTGCTAGTCCATTCCAGCACTTTGAAGACCCTTTTGGTAGATTTTCATCCCACACAGATCTTGGTAATCATCAACATGCACCTGGCATTTTCAGTACCTCTTCTTATGATGATGATGTTGCTCCTACCTTGAACAATCTTCAACCCTCTGTTGAAGTTGATCCCATCCATACCAAAAGAATCCGCACTATACATCCTCAAGAGAAAATCCTTGGAGATCCCAATGCCACAGTTCAAACAAGGAGTTCAGTCAAAAAGACACAGTTTGGAGAATATGCTTTTGTTACTTATGTCATGGCCCAACAAAGAGACAATCACACAGATCAACAACATTGTATGTTTGCTTGTTTCTTATCACAGGTTGAACCAACAAGTGTAGCACAAGCCCTTTCCATTGACAGTTGGGTAGAAGCTATGCAGGAGGAAATGCAACAATTCAAAAATCAAGAAGTTTGGATTCTTGTGCCACTACCTGATGGAAAGTTTGCAATTGGGACAAAGTGGATCTTGAAGAATAAAAGGGATGCTAGGGGAATTGTGGTTAAAAATAAAGCTAGATTAGTAGCTCAAGGCTTTAGACAAGAAGAGGGTATTGATTATGATGAGTCATTTGCACTAGTGGCTAGGGTTGAGGCCATTAGAATATTTTTGGCCTTTGCATTTTATATGGGGTTTGTGGTCTATCAAATGCACGTGAAGGGTGCTTTTCTATATGGGGAGATTGAAGAAGAAGTGTATGTTACTCAACCTAAAGGTTTTGAAGACCCAGAGCATCCTAACCATGTGTATAANGAATATGCTTTTGTTACTTATGTCATGGCTCAACAAAGAGACAATCACACAGATCAACAACATTGTATGTTTGCTTGTTTCTTATCACAGGTTGAACCAACAAGTGTAGCACAAGCCCTTTCCATTGACAGTTGGGTAGAAGCTTTGCAGGAGGAAATGCAACAATTCAAAAATCAAGAAGTTTGGATTCTTGTGCCACTACCTGATGGAAAGTTTGCAATTGGGACAAAGTGGATCTTGAAGAATAAAAGGGATGCTAGGGGCATTGTGGTTAAAAATAAAGCTAGATTAGTAGCTCAAGGCTTTAGACAAGAAGAGGGGATTGATCATGATGAGTCATTTGCACTAGTGGCTAGGGTTGAGGCCATTAGAATATTTTTGGCCTTTGCATTTTATATGGGGTTTGTGGTCTATCAAATGCACGTGAAGGGTGCTTTTCTATATGGGGAGATTGAAGAAGAAGTGTATGTTACTCAACCTAAAGGTTTTGAAGACCCAGAGCATCCTAACCATGTGTATAAAGTTGTGAAAGCTCTATATGGACTTCATCAAGCACCCAGAGCCTGGTATGCTAGGCTATCTGCATTCCTGCCGAAGCATGGTTACAGAAGAGGTGCCATTGATAAGACTCTCTTTATCAAGAAGAATTCAAGGGATATCATTCTTGTGCAAGTATATGAGGATGACATCATTTTTGGATCAACCAAGGAATCTTGGTGCAGAGAGTTTGAGGACTTAATGAACGGTGAATTTTAGATGAGTGCTATGGGAGAGATGACTTTCTTTTTGGGTCTACAAGTGCAGCAAAAGCCTGATGGTATTTTTATAAGTCAAGACAAGTATGTGAAGGACATTCTTCAGAAGTTTGATATGGAGAATGTTAGGACTGCAACTACCCCATATGAAACTCCCAAAACAAAGCATAACCTTGAAGCAGATCCTGCTGTCAATGTTCACATGTACAGGTCCATGATTGGGTCACTTATGTATTTGACAGCTTCAAGGCCAGACATTACATTTGTTGTGAATGCTTGTTCTAGGCACCTGGTCACACCCTTGACTTCCCATCTCAATGCATTGAAGAAGATCTTTAAGTATCTTACACGCCAACCCAAACTTGGTCTTTGGTACCAAAGAGAGTCTCCTTTTGTACTGCAAGCCTACAGTGACAGTGAATATGCAGGTGCTAATTTGGATAGGAAATCCACTACTAGAGGATGCCAATTCCTAGAAAGAAGATTAATATCTTGGCAGTGCAAGAAGCAAACAATTATGGCCAATTCTTCTACTGAAGCAGTGTATGTTGTTGCTGCTAACTGCTGTGGCCAGGTTCTTTGGATACAAAATCAACTACTTGATTATGGGTTCAATTTCATGAACACTAAAATCTTTATTGATAACCAGAGTACCATATGCATTGTTAAGAATCCAGTATATCATAATAGAACCAAGCACATTGAGATTAGGCACCATTTTATTAGGGATGCAAATGAGAAACACTAAATTCAGGTGCTTAAAATCCATAAAGATGATAATGTGGCTGATCTGTTAATAAAGGCTTTTGATAGACCTAGGTTTAATCACCTAGTGGTCCATATTGGGATGGTTAACCCTTGAATGCTGTGTTTGAAGGGAGGCATAGGCCTAAGGGGAGGCATATTGGTATGTGCTTATTCACATACCTTTTAGTCACCATTGTCAGACCTTAAAAGACCAAAAACTAACGTTAAACGCCAAAGATATCGTGTTTTTGTGTTTGTGACTGTGCAGGAAAGGATATTGCAAAAACGACACAAAAATCAACCAAAGAGCCCTAAAACAAGCACGAGATGTGGAAAAGTGTCAAAAAGCCGAGTCAACGATGTTATCTACTTAAGAAAAGCCCAAGACGACAAAGTTATTTCATAAAAGCTCAAGAAGATGATAGAAACACTTAATCGAAGTTGAAAGAGATTCATAAGAAAAAGCTTCCCAAGTTCGAGCAAGTGATCGTTTTTACATCTTTGAAGACCTTTGAAATACACGTCAACACGAGTCCTCAAGATTACATTAGTGTTACGTTTAATGTTTAGAACGTTTAGTAGTTTGTAACGTAGTTTTAGTGCAAATATCATGAATTGTAAAGGTCTAAGGGCTAAACGTGCAATATTGTTAAAACATTTGAAGCCCTTGGCCTATAAATAGAAGATGAGACCTCATTTAGAAAAAGAGTTAGTTTTTAGGGCTAGTTTTTTAGGTTAGATTTAGGAGTAGGAGTAGGGTAACCTTTCTTTTTAATCAAGTTTTATGAATTTTACATGCTTTCTCTCTCTACTCTCTCTCTAGATTTCTTCAAGATTTATGAGTTTGATTCGTGTTTTGTTAAGTGGGATTTATTGTTTTTAGTCTTATGAAATGATCTAGTGATAATTTTTCTTAGAAAAGCTTGCGTCCTTTAGCTTATGTTGATCCAAACGAGTGTTTTATCAAGTTTTATTACAAATTTATATGAGTTTTCAAGTTTCCTTATTAGCTTTTGCATGTCTATTCCATTTCATTGCCACGTTTAATGATTTTCAGCAGCTTATGAGTGTTTTTGCGAGTTTGGTTTTCTAGAGTTAGGGTTTAGCGAGTACAAGTTGTTTCTAGCGAGTAAGGATATAGTGTTTTGCGAGTATGAGTAAGTTTCTAGCGAGTATGGGATTTTTTCTTTGATTTCTTGCGAGTTTGAAACTTGGTCTTGCGAGTATGTCTCATTTTTGGTTGCGAGTATGATGTTGGTTCCTTGCGAGTATGGACACAATTTTTTAGCGAGTATGCTTTTATTCTTAGCGAGTATGGTGTTTAGTTCATTTTAGCGAGTATGGGTTAACTTGTATTGCGAGTTTGGTTCAAGTATTGCCAGTATGGTACTTTATTTCTTGCGAGTATGGTCTAGTTTTATTTCTTTCTTTTATATTCCGAGTTAGGCACAAGTTTCACCTCATCGTCTTATCGAGTGAGGTCTTTATTTTTCTTAAACCTAAACGAAACTCTGTCGAATTTTTCTAAAAATCTTTTAAGTATCGTTTTCTTATTTAATTTCAATGTCTTTACATTTTTAGATTAAAACTTTATTAGCGTTTAATGTTTTCAAGTCTTTTATATTTCTTTCTTCGCTTAGTAAACTTTTATTTTCAAAAATATTTTACTTTTCAAGTTCATTTTATTTTTCAAGTCAACTTTTATTTTCTTTACCGCTTTATCCTATTTAATATGAGTCTTGAGTAGTTTTAATCGTGTTTGCTTAGTGATTCGGGTTTGCGAGCTAAGTGTGGGCGTGAAAGGCTTGTGATTAATAGTCGTTAAGATTATTTAGATATGTGATTTAATTATTTGAAGAACAAAAGCCGGAGAACAATTAAATCACTCGTCTAGAATTATTATCTCTTCTAAAGATTAATTGACAACTAATCTCGAGAAAGGAAAATAATTCGTCACAAACTATCAAGCTCACATTTAACAAACTTACTCACGTCGCTTTGCAAACATATTGTCTTTAAATTCGTTTACCGTTTTAATTACTTATCGCACTTTAATTCTTGCTTTCTTTAAGTCACTTTATTTCATGCAACTTTACTTGTTTATTTTCTTTGCGTCACTTTATTGTTTTCCTTTATTTTAACCGCATTTTAATTGTCGTTGTAGTATAATCAAAACCAAATCATCTTTCAAACTCATTCACTCCACATAACTCACGATTTTGAGTGACGAGATCAATTCAACCCTCGTTGGGACTACGACTCGTGTTTAAGCTTCACCGCTTAATTCTGCCACGATCAATTTTTGGCGCCGCTGCCGGGGAGCGGTTGATAAGATTTAGTCGTTGATCGTTTGAGTAATGTGTTTTGAAGACCCTTCTTTCGAGAAGTTAACGCTTTTGTAAATATTTTCAAAATATAAAAATCCAAAAACATTTTCTCTTTAAATTTGTTTTTCTTTTGGTTTCCCTTTTTCCTAAAATCAAAAATCCAGAAAGGTTTTATTTTTCAAAATTGGTTTTCACTTTTTACTTTTCTACATTTTTCCAACATAAAAGTCCAAAAATAATCTCCATTATCCTCTCAATTGTTTAATTCTCTCCTTCAACCCTCTGTACCGTTTAATTCTTATGGCGGACACACGTTCTATGGAGGAATTGCTCCAAATTCCTGTACGTCTTGAGAAGGCCATCGTTATTCCACCGATTCTTGCAGATGAATATCGAATTAACGTCGAGTTACTTGATTTCATTGATCCTTTCTTTGGTTCCGAAAACGATGATCCTTACTCCCACATCAACAGATTTTATCTAATAACCGGAACGTTCAAAATTAATCAAGTGCCTGATGATGTGGTGAAGCTAATCTTGTTCCCGTTAACGCTTAAAGGAGCAGCTTCGAGATGGCTTGATCATGAACCTCCTAATTCTATCACCACTTGGAACGACTTAGCGTCAAAATTCGTGAATCGATTCTATCCTCATTCAAAAACGCTTGAGATTCGAAAAGAAATTATTAATTTTCAACAACGTTTTGATGAGACTTTCGCTGAGGCATGGGAAAGATTCAAAGATCTAATGAGAAAATGCCCACATCATGGTTTTTCAGAATTGCTTCAAGTCGACATATTCTATAATGCTCTAATGCAAAATGATCAAGATTCGCTCAATACGGCCGCCGGTGGAAATATCTATGGTCGAACTCCGAACGACGCCTTGAATATTATCGAAAACAAATCAAGAGTTCGCACGGCACAAAACAAAATGGTAGTAAGTTCTCAATGTCGTTATGAAAAATCATTTGGAGAGTTACTAGCCGAAGAACAAGCAGCTAAAGTGAGCGTTCAATTTTGCAAAACTTTCGTTCACAATGACGATGAGGATTCTATTCAAATGAAGGATTATAAAAATTCATCAGCTGCTATCACACCCGTCTTACCAATTATAAACCCAGAGGACTCTCTCATAATGGGGGACGAGCATCTTAGTACTATTCCGGCAACGGAATCGGGTGAATTCAATAAGCCAAGTGCTGAGAACCTTGTCCCAATCCCAAGAGAGTCCGTGGAAATTTCTAACGGTGATTGTGAATTTGTTCTTGATACTCCCGACTCTTCCCATCCTTCTCTCACGCCGGTTGAGGAAAGAAACTTCGTTTTGGAAGACATCGATATTTCCAAGCCGTCAGATCCTTTGGAGCCCGAGCTCAAGGATTCTTTACCTAATTTTGAAAAATTTGCTTTTGATACGGCAGAAGAATGTGAGTTATCCCCTGTTGACAAATATAGTGATCGTTTTGAAATGTTCTCCGATTCGGACAATGAATACGATTCTTTATCTTTTGGAGACATAGATTATGTCGACGACTTACCTTCTGAGCTCGTCAGCTTAGAAGAGGAAAATAATTACGAGGTTAAAGATGAAGCTCTTCGTGAAAAAATTTCGAAAGTATATCTTCTCATTGCTAAGATCGAAGCATTAAGTGGCAATCCCACTTCTCATCCCAATCTTTCTCTCCCAGTCTATGAAGCTTTTTCCTTTGATACGGAGGAGACGAGTCGTGGCAGTACCACTTCTCTTGCTTTTTCCTCTCCTCCCGAATATGAATCGTTTCAATTTGATCTTGATCCCGAGAAGTTCTCCGGTGAACTTTCTCATGTCATATCTCCTCCGGAGTATGAACACTTCTATCTTGATCTTGAAAAAGACGTTAGTCTGGGGGGAGACGTGCTTNATTATGTCGACGACTTACCTTCTGAGCTCGTCAGCTTAGAAGAGGAAAATAATTACGAGGTTAAAGATGAAGCTCTTCGTGAAAAACTTTCAAAAGTATATCCTCTCATTGCTAAGATCGAAGCATTAAGTGGCAATCCCACTTCTCATCCCGATCTTTCTCTCCCAGTCTATGAAGCTTTTTCCTTTGATACGGAGGAGACGAGTCGTGGCAGTACCACTTCTCTTGCTTTTTCCTCTCCTCCCTAATATGAATCGTTTCAATTTGATCTTGATCCCGAGAAGTTCTCCGGTGAACTTTCTCATGTCATATCTCCTCCGGAGTATGAACACTTCTATCTTGATCTTGAAAAAGACGTTAGTCTGGGGGGAGACGTGCTTATTGATGATATTTCCCCAGCCCTCCCATCCAAGGTTTTTGATAATACACAAATGAGCTTTAACGATAATATTCAAAACATGAAACTTGAAAAATTTGATTTTGAAAATGAAGAATTGATTCTAATGGTGATAAAAATCTTTCTTCCATTCTTCACATTTACTGCTACTTCTCCCATCCGTCATTCCCCCGGGAGTGAGGATGTTGTTTTTGATCCCGGCATCGTCACTTTTCAAGCTGTGTGTTTCATTTGCTCCCCCAAGGACAATTAAATTCGGGGCGAGTCTAAGCTACACGACTCGATAAAAAACAAGCGCTTCGTGGGAGGCACCCCATGCTTATCCTTTTTATTATCTAATAAGTAACGCGAGGAGGGCAACCGTTTCCAATCTTGTGTTTGCTTGGTTGTTTGTGTATGTGCAGGATTTCCCCAATTCATGATGACTCTCGTGCTCGTTGGATCATCTCATCTTCACTCGAGTCCCATGTATTGATGCTGGAATGGAAATCAAATATCCAAAATCTTATCGACTAACGGTATCTCTGGCATACTTAATAAACGGCCTTAGAATTATTGTTAGGTTTACCCTTACCTTAGAAACATTGAGGAAAATGTTTATCTTTAGTCTGGGCGGGTGAATCTTCGATTTGATTGACCTATCACTTTCACCATTGCCATTTACTTACGCAACCCCGTTTTTCCTCAAAAACCACAAAAATTGAAAAATTTTGAAAATTTTCAAAGAAAAAAAATGAGAAAAATTGAAAAAATTATGCAAAAATAAAATAAAAAGTTTTGACACCGCGTTTGACTTTCCTACTAGGTAAGAGTGAGAATAAAAATTTTGACTTGATCCGGGCGTGTTGAGCCCTAGCTTGTCTCCCTTAACCAATATAATCCTTTAAAAATGATTATGGCTAAGCATCCGCGGATCTCATTATTTAGGATTTTAAATTTGAGGAGAACGAGAAGTGATAGAGTTTCTTTAGAAGTTAGATGCTAAGCATAGAGTAGTTGGTTCTCTTTCAAGCTCATCGAGGGTACTCGTGACTTTTTGTTCCCACAAAATTGCTTCACCCCATATATGTGCTAAATAATTAAAGATATTAGGTTTAGCCGATGAGTAGTTCTTTATCTTCTTGAGAGAATCTTTGCTTGAAAAATTGGGTACACATCAAGGATACACGCCATTGTATTGAGTTGTATTGTATTGTATTTCGTTGTATAAGCGTAGTACACATGTGGTTTCGGAGCTACCCTAAAGCCCGTTATTCAGTATGAGCTAAGGTGCTTTGAGACTTCGGATTGAGATCGGGCCTTGGATCCTAGATTCTAACCCAAAAGGTTAGAGGTAGGTCTTGGAATGAAACCGTGAAGGTTCGGAGTTGAGAAGTTACTAAGGCAAGAAAAAGAAAGAAAAAAAAAATCAATAAGGATTTATGTTGAGAATTATGGATTATGAGCTTAAGTGTTTAGACTAAAGTTGGTAGCGCGTGATGTGCATGTAACGATCCTAGATCGGAAGCATGAGGTGCACGTGAATTGTACTCGCCAACTTATGTCTATTTTGATGTATTCCAAAGTCTTTGTATGTGTTCAATATCCTTGATGTGGACCACATTTCTCGAGCAAACCTTATTAAGAGAAGATCGATAACTACTTAGCGTTTGAATTTGGTATCTTTATCGGACTAAAAACTATGAAACGAGATGCTTATGAAGAAATTCATTTCTCTCACAAAAATAAAATAATGAGATACAAAAATAGGAAAATAGGAGCAAGAGGTACACGAGTAACTTCCATGGGTAGCGTTAGCATCTAACTTGTAATTAAACAATGATCTGTTTTTACGCTTAGTTTGGGGGCTTGTGAAAAATCAGGGACGATGAATTTTATCCAATCGGTCACTTTTCTATGAATCGTGTTCTTACTCTATGACCCTTAATCATTATTGCAAGATAATGAAAGTCAAGCACACCATCATAAGCTAAAGTGAGTAGAATAAAGTAGCATATGGAATAAAATGGAAAACCGGGGCCTTTTAGGGAATAAATAATTTCGTATCTCTTTTGAACGTTTTGCTACTTTTCAAAGTTAGTAACGAGAGGTGTGAAATTATTTATCTCTAAAGCGTGACGTGATTACATTGCGTGAGGACACGCAATACCTTAGTCTGGGGGATTTTGGAATGTGCTTATTCACATACCTTTTAGTCACCATTGTCAGACCTTAAAAGACCAAAAACAAACGTTAAACGCCAAAGATATCGTGTTTTTGTGTTTGTGACTGTGCAGGAAAGGATATTGCAAAAACGACACAAAAATCAACCAAAAAGCCCTAAAACGAGCACGAGATGTGGAAAAGTGTCAAAAAGCCGAGTCAACGATGTTATCTACTTAAGAAAAGCCCAAGACGACAAAGTTATTTCTTAAAAGCTCAAGAAGATGATAGAAACACTTAATCGAAGTTGAAAGAGATTCATAAGAAAAAGCTTCCCAAGTTCGAGCAAGTGATCGTTTTTACATCTTTGAAGACCTTTGAAATACACGTCAACACGAGTCCTCAAGATTACATCAGTGTTACGTTTAATGTTTAGAACGTTTAGTAGTTTGTAACGTAGTTTTAGTGCAAATATCATGAATTGTAAAGGTCCAAGGGCTAAACGTGCAATATTGTTAAAACATTTGAAGCCCTTGGCCTATAAATAGAAGATGAGACCTCATTTAGAAAGAGAGTTAGTTTTTAGGGCTAGTTTTTTAGGTTAGATTTAGGAGTAGGAGTAGGGTAACCTTTCTTTTTAATCAAGTTTTATGAATTTTACATGCTTTCTCTCTCTACTCTCTCTCTAGATTTCTTCAAGATTTATGAGTTTGATTCGTGTTTTGTTAAGTGGGATTTATTGTTTTTAGTCTTTTGAAATGATCTAGTGATAATTTTTCTTAGAAAAGCTTGCGTCCTTTAGCTTATGTTGATCCAAACGAGTGTTTTATCAAGTTTTATTACAAGTTTATATGAGTTTTCAAGTTTCCTTATTAGCTTTTGCATGTCTATTCCATTTCATTGCCACGTTTAATGATTTTCAGCAGCTTATGAGTGTTTTTGCGAGTTTGGTTTTCTAGAGTTAGGGTTTAGCGAGTACAAGTTGTTTCTAGCGAGTAAGGATATAGTGTTTTGCGAGTATGAGTAAGTTTCTAGCGAGTATGGGATTTTTTCTTTGATTTCTTGCGAGTTTGAAACTTGGTCTTGCGAGTATGTCTCATTTTTGGGTGCGAGTATGATGTTGGTTCCTTGCGAGTACGGACACAATTTTTTAGCGAGTATGCTTTTATTCTTAGCGAGTATGGTGTTTAGTTCATTTTAGCGAGTATGGGTTAACTTGTATTGCGAGTTTGGTTCAAGTATTGCGAGTATGGTACTTTATTTCTTGCGAGTATGGTCTAGTTTTATTTCTTTCTTTTATATGCCGAGTTAGGCACAAGTTTCACCTCATCGTCTTATCGAGTGAGGTCTTTATTTTTCTTAAACCTAAACGAAACTCTGTCAAATTTTTCTAAAAATCTTTTAAGTATCGTTTTCTTATTTAATTTCAATGTCTTTACATTTTTAGATTAAAACTTTATTAGCGTTTAATGTTTTTAAGTCTTTTATATTTCTTTCTTTGTTTAGTAAACTTTTATTTTCAAAAATATTTTACTTTTCTAGTTCATTTTGTTTTTCAAGTCAACTTTTATTTTCTTTACCGCTTTATCTTATTTAATATGAGTCTTGAGTAGTTTTAATCGTGTTTGCTTAGTGATTCGGGTTTGCGAGCTAAGTGTGGCGTGAAAGGCTTGTGATTAATAGTCGTTAAGATTATTTAGATATGTGATTTAATTATTTGAAGAACAAAAGCCGGAGAACAATTAAATCACTCGTCTAGAATTATTATCTCTTCTAAAGATTAATTGACAACTAATCTCGAGAAAGGAAAATAATTCGTCACAAACTATCAAGCTCACATTTAACAAACTTACTCACGTCGCTTTGCAAACATATTGTCTTTAAATTCGTTTACCGTTTTAATTACTTATCGCACTTTAATTCTTGCTTTCTTTAAGTCACATTATTTCATGCAACTTTACTTGTTTATTTTCTTTGCGTCACTTTATTGCTTTCCTTTATTTTAACCGCATTTTAATTGTCGTTGTAGTATAATCAAAACCAAATCATCTTTCAAACTCATTCACTCCACATAACTCACGATTTTGAGTGACGAGATCAATTCAACCCTCGTTGGGACTACGACTCGTGTTTAAGCTTCACCGCTTAATTCTGCCACGATCACATATGCCTCAGGGGAGGATTTGTAGACATTGTATTTTTTATATTTACTAACCTTTTTATGCAGGTTACTTGTTGTACTAACAATTATAAGGATTAGATTGTTTTGTGTGTTTTGTTTGTGTGTTTGTTTTGCAGCTAAGATGCTTCTGCTAAGATAATTCTGTTGATGTATGTTTCTACTGAGAATGCTGTTTCTGCTGATAATATTGCTACTGACAACATTTCTGCTGAGGTTTTGGATGATGTGGAAGTGAATCCGTAGCATTAACTCATATCAGTGAAATTATATTAATCAAGAGTACTCAGGAAACAAACATCAAAGTGATAGTTAAGTGGAAAGTAAATTCATTTATCAGCAAAAGCTTATTACAAAAGATAGTGATTCTACAGACCCTGACACAATTGAAACATGACTCTAACCCTGACACTACTCAACCTTTCCTTTTCCTTTCCCGTTTCCATCATCATCAGAGAGATCTGAATCAAACCCCCAATTTGGAGGTTTGGAAGAATTCTCTGCTGATCCTGTTGGAGTTGAAGGAGCTTGATCTTGGGGTTCATCCTCATCTGAGGAAGTACACAGGAAGGGTGATATGAGCTCTCTTGCAGGTGGTTGGAGAGGAATCAAAGGATTGGAGTCTTCAGAAGATTCAGGTGACATGGCCGAATTGGGAATTGTGCTTGATGTTCCAACATAATTCATCTTTTTCTTGGATGACTTCTTGGGAATCTGGTTCTTTTCTTCATCTGGGGATTCATCTGTGCACCTTGTTGGTGATTCATTAATGTTTGAAGCATCAGATGAAGGTTCAACAATTTGGGGTTTTGAGCTCTTGGTTCTTGTTATTGGTGGATGATTAGGTTTGGTGAAAGTTTGGATCTGTTTTATAGGTAAAAGTCAAAGTGTAGGTCCATTAATGCGTATTAGGTGGCAGAATAAATGCCCTAAGATTTCTCTTAAAGATATTTTTACACAATACTAATGAGGGTGATTCTGCTGATCCAATGGTTCCTACGGATAGCTTATACGGTTCCTGCTGAAAGGTGTTCCTGCTGAGTGTAGTTCCTGCTGATAACATATTTTTGATTTTTTTTTCAGTAGTATCTACATTATGCATAGAACAAGATGAATGAAAACAAAGAGACAAATTAAAGGTTCATTCATAATCATCAAAGGAAGTTACAATCAATCCTAACATCTAAACAAACACAACTGAACACATCTTAGCACCTAATCCTTATTTCTATTCCATTTGAGGGTACAAAATAAAGCTTTCCATGCAACAAGCTTGTCAACGGGTGTCTCAGTCTTGTTCTCTTCATGTGTATTGACACTCTTACTCAAAACACTAAACACATCTTAGCACCTAATCCTGTTTTCTCTTCCCTTTGCCCTTGGGATCAGATGTGCCTTCACCAGCCCCCTTGTTCCTCAGCACCTTCTCAACATCTTTGGGCTTTGTCTCAGGGGTCCATAGCTTCTTGCAAACAAGCCCCAATACCTGTGGAGGTGGTTTTGGCAACTTCTTGGGAAGTTGAGGAACTGGTATCTGGCTCATCCCAGCCACAACACACTCCATCTCCTTTGTCAGAAGCTTTGAAAGAGGTGGAGGTTCAGAAGGTCCTTCATCCAAATCCTCAAAGAACAACAACTCAGGGGTATCTGAGTCAGAGGTATCTGAGTCAGAGGATAAAGAAGGAAGTGGTGGTGATGGTGGTGGAGGAGGAGGAGGAGCTGGTACATCATGTCTCATTTTGCGTGCCTCCTCTTTGGTTCTCCAGCCACGCCTTCGTCTAACTGGCATTGGTTGTGGTGGTGGAGGTGGTGGAGGGGGAAAATAATGATCTGAAGAATCTGAATCGGAGGAGATGTCAATTGGGTTCACGATTGCTGCTGATGAGATATTGGATTTAATATTGGTTACTCAAAGGTTGATGATGGATAAGTATGATTTGAGGGTTATTTATAGAACTGATTGGGCAATTAAGGCATTTAATGAGGATTCGGTTCAATGGGTATTTATGGATGACAGCCTGTAGATATTCTGCGGATAGTTTGATTCTACAGATTGACCATAAGATTCTACGGATTGACTTTTCAAATCTGCTGACGAGTGAAGTTTTGGATTTTTATTTTGGGTAAGTTATAAAGTCAAAATTGGTCAAACGATTCTTTCCAAGATTCGTTGTCAATTAACCCCCACGATTTTGGTAACTCCCTTAAATAACCAATCGTGTGAATCCCACACTCAAAATAACTACTTCCCACTTTATAACTACAAACCCATTTCTCAACTTTTCAAATTCATCATTTTCTCAAACCCACTCTTGGCCGATCTTGTCTTCAAAAGTGACCACAACCTAGTTGCATTTCTGGGCAAAGCAAAGGGGAAAGAATTATTTGAACCAATGGTAGAGTTCTTGAAGCATTCTAACCTTCATTTTGCTTTGACACACTCTCCCGATCTTGTGTGTGAATCATTGGTTACACAGTTCTGGGATACTGCTACGATAGGAGATACGGAAACTAGGATTACTGCTTTGATTGATGGGAAAAAGTATGAAGTTACTGAGTCCTTGATCCACACTAAACTTAAATTGAAAGATGCAGATGGTGAATATCATGAAGATAAGTCAGTAATACTTCCTGCATTACAGGCTATTGGCTATCAGGGTGATGGAAAGGTGTGGTATAAGAAACTGCTTTGCCCCAAACAGATGTTTTTGGTGCATACCTTGTTGAAGTGTATTAGGAATAAGACTGGAGGATTGGACCAATTCTCTACATATCTGGCATGTGCTATTGCTTGTTTATCACAAGGTACCAATTTTAACTTTTCTAGGTATATTTTTCAGGGCATGATTAGTAATATTAATGCTGCTATGATAACGCTCAAAGTTAACATGTTTTTAGAAGCGTTATTGTTGGTTTTTCGTATGGAAATTGGTCATATTTGTATACATTTGTTACTTAATCGTGGAAAAGTGTTTATACATGCAAATATAGCCAAAAGCAGTGAAAAGAT
>LBNU01032374.1:0-10394 GCA_014162995.1 Artemisia annua | reverse complement strand
TATGTTGCTTGTCCACTAAATATTTTTTGCAAGAATTCCATATCTCGATTCCTTTATGACCTCAAAACGAGGGGGAGTATACGTCAAGGGGGAGCTCCAAGCTAATCGGGATAAACCTTTTTGATGCTAACAAAAAGGGGGAGAATTGATATAAACTCATATTAATACCTGTATATATACTAATTTTCGCTTAATGAGTTTAGATTTTGTAATCATCAAAAACGGGGAGATTGTTGACATAAATAATGCGTAAAAACGTTATTTATAGTTTTCGATATCTCTACGTTTTGACGATCGCAAAATGTAAAATCATTAAACGAAAGATTACTACGTAAACAAGTATTACGCTAGTTTATATCAATATATCCAACTTAATCACTTAAGGTATGAATAAACAAATGCTTAATACATCTCATGATCAAAGGGGTATTTAACTAAATACTACAAAGTTTATTTAATAATATAAACGTATTATATATTTTTGAAAAACAATTTTGGTAATAAAGAAAAATGTTTTAAACATACTAAATATATGAATCAAAATTTTAACCAAAATCAGTTAGTTTTTCACCAAATAAACTTTCCCCACTAAAGATAAAACTTTCTGGCCTTTACAGTAGGCCGGCCCCCTTAATTATAAGGGGCGGCCCCCTTAATTTTAAGGGGACCGGCCATGAATTAAGGGGACCAGCACGCTCCTGTGTCAGATTTTGTCAGAATTTTTCCCCTATAAATACCACCTTAAATGTAAGCAAAAGTTGTGTAAGGTTTCTCCGCCACAAGGGAGTTTGTTGACATTGTGAAGAAAACTCTCGAGTAGGTGACTCGGGGAGTGGAGTAGGAACAAGGAAGGTGTCCTTGTAGCCGAACCACTATAAATCCTTGTGTTGTGGTTTGATCTTTCTAACTCTTCTCATTTATTACTTATTTACTTATACTATATTAGCTTAGTTAGTTAGTAATATATATTTGTTCATATAGTGCAAGTCTTGAATTCACATAAACTAGAATCGAAGCTTTTAAAACAAACTTGTTTTCATAAATTTTAAAACGGACGTAAAACTATTCAACCCCCCCCTTCTAGTTTTCCACAGAGTGGTACGGTTTTTGTGATAGTCATACAATTCCCTATCCATGAGACGCTTATTCAGACTAAAGTTTCACTCCTATATGTTGTAAAAAATTTTAAATTTGGCGCTAAAATTGCCCTAACAAATATTTCTCTTGGTTTTATTACACATCTACCATTAAACAAAACAAAAATCAAGCGTAATAGCATTTTCTAAGGTGTCTTCATTTACCCCCTTACACTTAAACCGAACATTGTCGCCAATGTTCACATAAAAGATGTAAAAGTAAAGAAAATAAAAGAATGAAACAAATACTCCCCTGATTCGTTTGATGTGGATAGTGTGGTAACATGGTTAGATCTTCTTCCAAGATGATGTAAAAGCTCCAAGATCAAAGCGACGCCAAAAGCTTGATGTCATGAACTTGATTCCATGTTCATCTTCTTGTCCAATGTAACCTGTTTAACCTGAGAAAACAATCTAGGCAAACCTTGCATAAAATCAGCGGCAAAATCTATATATGGATATAATGCTTGTGGAATGAAAATTTTGCAGATTCCTGGAATTAAAGATGAAGTAATTTTTATATCCGGCAAAAAACTAAATTTTAAAAACTTTTTCTGGAATCAGTACCTGACGCCGTCAGCTTTTAAAGGCTGACGCCGTCAGAATTGATCTGACAGAATCCTTATGTTTAGTTCCCGGAAAATTTCTGGAAAAACAATTACCTTAATTCCTGAAATCCTACAAAATTTCATTATGACTCGCTACAAGCATTTGACTCAAACAAATACTAATATGTATGTTCATTTTATATTGCTACAATTCATGTTCAATTCGTTCTTATAAACAAATTTAGATTTCCCTTACACTTATCTTTTGCAAAATACCTTTATATGTAGTTAAGACGAAGTTAAAAATAAAATAAAGTATTTTCACAATTTTAATTTGAAGCATGAATCAATAATAATAATAATAAAACATACATTCGGAAACAAATAAATTCAAATAAACAAACAAACGAAACAAATAAAGCTTGGGTTACCACCCAAGAAGCGCTTTTCTTTATTAACGAGTCTTGTAGCTAGACTCAAAATCACTCTACCCTACGTAGGTGAATTCCGCATCGAGGACAGCCTTAGGGTTGATTTTGGTTGGAAGTTTCCTATTGGTGCGTTTGGTGAGGTATGTCCTTTCAAACTCCTCCCCATCCGGATCATATAAATTCATCTTTATGTGTCATGATCCATCTCCTTCCTTAGGTGGTTTTTCCCAATTCCATTTATGTTTATNTTACCACCCAAGAAGCGCTTTTCTTTATTAACGAGTCTTGTAGCTAGACTCAAAATCACTCTACCCTACGTAGGTGAATTCCGCATCGAGGACAGCCTTAGGGTTGATTTTGGTTGGAAGTTTCCTATTGGTGCGTTTGGTGAGGTATGTCCTTTCAAACTCCTCCCCATCCGGATCATATAAATTCATCTTTATGTGTCATGATCCATCTCCTTCCTTAGGTGGTTTTTCCCAATTCCATTTATGTTTATCATCCTCGCTTTTCCACTTATTCATTGCTAGGTTGATTGGCAAAACTCCTAGGAGGTCAGTCATCTTTCTAAAAACTAGGGGATCTTCAAAAGGGTCTAATTTGGTGTCCCTGGCCAAAAGTTGCTCTACCGTTTGTGTGCGGTTCACAAATTCGTCTTCTAGGTAGAATGGGCATTGGGGTCCTATGAAGTCTCCATCTATCCATAGTCCGTGTCTAGAGGGTCTCCTATTAACATCTGTTGGCTCCTCAAGGGTGTCATAGGCGTGTTTCTTAACATCATACACCGACCAAGTTTCTCCTTCTCCTACCGCTATCTTAGATTCTTTACAATCAATCATAGCACTTGCGGTGGCTAGAAATCCTCTTCATATCAACAAAGGGCACGTGGGGTCGCTAACCATGTCGAGGACGTGGAAATCGGCTAAAATTGTCAACTTCCCTATGTTTACTACCACGTCCTTTACTACTCCTACCGGGTAGGCTACACTTACATCCGCTAAACCTATTATTACCTGAGTTTCTTCTAGCTTTCCTAGTTTGAGGGCGGTGTAGAGAGGTAGTGTAAGTAAGTTAAGGCTTGATTCAATATCGGCTAATGTGTCATAAGCCTCCGAATTACCGATCTTGCATGGTAGGACAAATAAGCCCGGGTCGTCTAATTTCTTAGGTAACTTGTTCCGAACGAAGGCGGTCCCCTTGTCGCCTAACTTGAGCTTCTTTTCATATTTTTCCAAGAGGGCATTATAGTATGGAGCTCGTGCCAAAACATCAATAACCGGACGTTCGAGGCGGAGTTCCTCGAATTCTTTGTCAAGGTTTTGAATGGGTGGTGTTTGAACTATGTTGTTGACCAATTTATTGTTGGATATCCTATTCTCATGGTTTTTTTGAGGGACTTGGGTTTGTTTGAAACACATGCTCATGGCATTGACCGAATAGTATTGCGGGCAAGAACTAGGAGACGAAACCGAAGAATTTGAGTTAACGTTTAGTTTCGGGTTCTTAACCGTGTTGCTTGTGAGGGGTCCCATCTCTCGATCATTGAGAACTTTCAATAAGGTGTCGATTTATTGGTCATCTCTCTTTGCCTTTGTTTGAAATCGGACTCAAACTTGGATATACGAGCGTCTTGAGATGCCATAAATTTAGACACCAATCCTTCAAAATTATTGGTACTACCATAGTTATTGGAAGGATTGTTGTTGAAAGTACGGTTTGAGGATGAACCGTTTGATTGAAAACGATTAGGTGGATTGGAAGAATTGTTTTGGGGCGTGCTTTGGTTTTGTTTCCACCTAAAGTTTGGGTGATTTTTCCAAGAGGGGTTGTAAGAATCACCGTAAGGGTTTGGCTCGGTTTTGAAAGTGTACCACTTTTCTCCCGCTCTTTTGGTACGTNACCATAGTTATTGGAAGGATTGTTGTTGAAAGTACGGTTTGAGGATGAACCGTTTGATTGAAAACGATTAGGTGGATTGGAAGAATTGTTTTGGGGCGTGCTTTGGTTTTGTTTCCACCTAAAGTTTGGGTGATTTTTCCAAGAGGGGTTGTAAGAATCACCGTAAGGGTTTGGCTCGGTTTTGAAAGTGTACCACTTTTCTCCCGCTCTTTTGGTACGTGAGGATGCGTAGTCCGCAAAAGCTTGTTCGGGGAGTTTCATGCAATCTCGAGTGTCGTGGGGACCACTACAATACTCACATGAAGAAATGATTTTGTTTACTTGGCTTGAAGGTTTAGGAGCTTCGTA
The DNA here is from genome assembly GCA_014162995.1 of Artemisia annua. NCBI lineage: Eukaryota > Viridiplantae > Streptophyta > Magnoliopsida > Asterales > Asteraceae > Artemisia > Artemisia annua. The sequence continues at coordinate 6,032 of LBNU01032374.1, read as the reverse complement.
GGATTTCATTAGATACTTGACTTGCTCCTCAAGTTCCATGATCCTACGGTCGGAAGTGCTTGAATTATTCGAAGGCAAAGATATTGCCTTGACCGTTTTGTTCAAATTACGGGGATCATTCCAACTTTCGTTGTCATAGAGAGCAAGATCTTCGATGAGTTCCCATGATTGTTCCGCACTTAGATCACGTAGCTTGCCACCGGCCGCTTCGTCAATGGTTTGCTTCGTGGGGATATTGATATGGTCATAGAAAATTTAGACTTGGAGCCAAAGGTCTATGCCATGGTGAGGGACTTTTTGGAGTAAGTCCTTGAATCGAGTCCATGCCTCGTAGAGGGTTTCGCCTTGACGTTGTTGGAACGCCAAGATATCATTCCTTAGCTTTGTGGTTCTTTCCGGTGGGAAAAATTGAGCAAGGAAGCGAGTGGTGAGATTATCCCAAGAGGTGATGGATCCTGCGGGTAGACGTTTTAGCCATTGACTAGCTTGGTCTCGCAGAGAGAATTGGAAGAGACGTAATCGGGTAGTCTCTCGAGTGTCAACATCAAGGTCTATGGAGTCAACGATTTTAAGACAATCCTTGAGATGTTGATTTGGATCTTCGGAACGAAGTCCATGGAATGCACATCCGCTTTGCACCAACCGGATAGTGTCGGATCGCAAGGGAGACACATTGGCTCCTTGGGTGAGCTCAATGGTGTTTCGATAGCCTTGGTGGCTAGGACGGGTGTATTCTCCTAAAGTAAGGGATCTAGGAGGTGGGTTTGGTTGGGGTATGTCATGTTGTGGTGGGTTGTTGGGATCAAGGATATTACCACCTTCCGTGATGTCGGATGGTAATAGTTACGAACAAAGACACGAAGAAAAAGATAGACTAAAGAAAACCTAGAAAAATAAAAATAAAAATCTCACTAGAAAGGATTCTAATGAGTAGACCTAAGTAAAAATAAAATTTTCAACCTAAGCAATAACTATTCCCCGGCAGCGGCGCCAAAAACATGATGCGTGGGTTTTGCAACCTTTGCACTTAGGTTTTACCTCTCAAAGGATCTTGAGAAGCTTACAACCCCCACCAGGCAGTGTACCTGACCGATGTAGTATAGTGAAGTGTCGTTCTCTCGGGGAATAGTGTCGTATCATCCCATCAACCTTTTTGACAATACCTGTTGAGCAAATCATATACAGATGGAGAGTAATAGGCTCCTCAGCTCCAAACAGCAGATTGCTCTGTGGTAATGGGAGGCAATCATTGGGCGCTCTTAAGGAGAAACAGGACTCAAATGTAGGAATATTATCATCAAAGGTTTCTCTTTCAGGACTAGGTGTGGGAAGTCTAGTTATCTCCAGGTTCAAAAGGGCCAAAGGGTACTGATGTACCGAAGAGACTGAAGTGTCTCTTTTTCTTACCGTCAAAGAACTGGAATCATCCCAGGAGCAATAGAGATAGGTGGTGTGTGAGGCTGGGTGAACTAGGAATGGTTGATGCTTGTCAGGAGAAGGCATTGGATGCTTCAAGCAGCAATGGAGAGGTCCTCATCCAGTGGCAACTAATGGATTACCATCAGCAGCAACACTGGGAAAGAGGGATGGTTTTCCATCATCAGGCAGGATGTGGAGAGGGAGGAGCATCAGGCATTATCACCCTCCCCACCGCAGCATCAATTATTGCTTGTGGCAAGCATAGCTGGCAATAAAGGGTTGAAATGCCCCTACAAATTAGATTCTCCATCAGATGCACAAAACGTTTCCTTTGTAATGCTCCTATGGGACAAAGGTTGCTCTTGGGTTGTTAATATTTAAAATCATCCGTAAGAATCTAGGGTACATGTAGAAACTTATGCCTTTTTCCTTTGAATATTTTCAAATCCATATTATCAAAGATAACTTAGAAAAATTATAAGTAACCCTTTGAGAGACATACTACCACAACCCAATCGGGTAGAGAAGCTGATGCCCATCAACCTGACTTGTTGCTGATACACTGAAGCAATTGTGCACCAAAAAAAATCTCCACCATAGGACAGAACTGACTCTTGTGGCCACATGTCTGTTGCTGTGCTTTGGTAGCCCAACCTCCTCCTTGTAGCTAAGCAGAGAATATCTCAGTGTTGGTATGATAGACACCTCCTTGCCTCCATTCCTGTATTTGTTCTAATCAGTGATTCAGTCACCAACATAACTCTGTTACCTTCAATTTCCTTTTGCCCTAGCAATTTCTGTTGTCAGACTCTTAGCAGCCGTTGCCCAAAAATTGTTTCACCAACGATTCATATATCAACATTTGGGAATGTGTTAGAAGCATAATGAATCTTGGACCCCCTGGCCAAAAAAACTTCCTACCATTGGATCAATATTGCTCATGGGCTTTTGTCTTAGTAGAAAAGCAACCTTGTTTATGATCTTTTCTTGACTCTGAAGAGATGCATGTGAAGAATTTTGTGATGAGAAGTTNAACCCTTTGAGAGACATACAATACCACAACCCAATCGGGTAGAGAACTGATCCCATCAACCTGACTTGTTGCTGATACACTGAAGCAATGTGTGCACCAAAAATCTCCACATAGGACAGAACTGACTCTTGTGCCACATGTCTGTTGCTGTGCTTTGGTAGCCAACCTCTCTTTAGCTAGCAAGAATATCTTCAGTGTTGGTATGATAGACACCTCCTTCATCATTCAACTGTAGTTGTGTTCTAATCAGTGATTCAGTCACCACATACTCTGTTCCTTCAATTTTTGCTACAATTTCTGTGTCAGACCTCTTAGCAGCCGTTGCCCAAAATTGTTTCACCAACGATTCATATATCACATTTGGAGAATGTGTTAGAGCATAATGAATCTTGGACCTCTGCAAAAACTCTACCATTGGATCATATTGCTCATGGCCTTTTGTCTTAGTTAGAAAAGCAACCTTGTTATGATCTTTCTTGACTTGAAGAGATGCCATGTGAAGATTTTGTGATGAGAAGTTCCGACTTAATGAATTTTGGAGAGGGTTTTAAACTGTTTGATTATGGAGTGAGTTATTTTGGGCAAAGTGATTCGAATTAGGTTATAAAAGGAAGTTACCCAATAGTTGCCAAGTATATCGGAATAGTTTGTTGACCATATCTGACGTGTCAAATAACTTTCAAAATTAACCCTTCAGTAGAAACAATGGTCAATCTGCTGATTGATAGTCAATCAGCAGAATCAATGCAAGTGTAAAAATATCGTAAGTAAATATCTTGAGTTTTACTGTGCCACCGAACTCGCATTAATGACCATCAATCCTTGACTTTTTCTATAAAACAACCCCAAACCACTCGATACAGTTATCACTTTTCCTCAATTATCAATCAAACCCTAATTTCTCAATAACCTCCCAATTACCATCTCAAATCTTNGCCTATGCCCGAAAATGCTTCTTTTGTGATTTTCCCTTCAAAAGTACCTAAAATGAGAAAAGAAACGACTTTGGGTGAAATCCAAACCAAAAACATACGACTTAGGACTCAAAATGACCCCTAAAAACGTAACATTTTTCGTCTCATCAACCAGAAGTGCCAATCCATCTTTACAACCATTGTCATTGCCTTTGTCAAGGAGATCTAACCCTCCACTTCCAAAATCAAAAGAAGTGGTGATTGGTCTTCCTGCTCCAAGATCTGGTGCTTCATACCATGGACCCAAGGGAAAGGGCAAGGAGGCAGAGATGATGGAGAAAGGGAAAGGGAAAATGGATTAGAAGATTGTGTGATGTTGCCAGAGACCAAATTTAGATAGTATGATGTTGCCAGGGACCAAACATAGGTTCTTGAGCATCTTCAACGTTTTCATCAATCCATCCTTCCATTTCACCTTCAGCTTCTTCATCGTACTGGTCATGTATATTGACTCCTCCCAAACTAACCAGTCAACCAGGTGTGGTCAACTAAGTCAAATGAGGGAGAGAGTGATCAATTAATGATCCGGTGTAAGCACAGTGTATTCCCGGGTCGTTATATCCCGACGAGATTGAAATTGTATTTTTGAAAACGTTTTGGAATGAGTGATTGGGAATAGTAACCAGATTGAGAATGATTATTTGGAGTTGATTACACTAATGGAAATGATAAATAACAAAACTCTACAATACAGGGAAACAGAATTAGGCTTTGGGAAAACCTAATACAGACAGACTAATCAAGTAAAATGGAAAATGGTTAAATATAATCAAGTGAAAGTGAAACTTTCACAAACTTAAAATGAAAAGAAAATTAAATTAAAAAGAAAATTATTATTTTTTGATTATTTTAATAATTAAATATTAATTATTTAATTAAACTATTAAAACTTAATAAAAACTTAATTAAAGTGAAACTAAAAATGATTAAGATTACAAATTAAAATTATAAAATTGCAAAATTAATTTTTAAAAATCTAAAATTACTTAAAAGAAATATAAAAATTGAAAATAAATATTTTTGTCTTTTTGTGGGTTTTTTAATAATTAATTACTAAACTATTATATTAAGGTTATTTAAACTAGATTAAATAAGAAAAATAGAAAATGAAAAGAGAAAATTACAAATCCAATTTTTACAGATTCCAAATAATGTGAAAAAGCTAGGAAAATTATAAAAATGGATCTGAGATTAATTTTAAACACCTAAGCTATTTTCTTTTTGGTTTTTGTATTAAAACTGTTTTAATTAAAATTAAATCTACAAATTACCAAATGAACAGTAGAAATTATGGGAAAAATACCAAAAGTGCTAAATATAATTTAAAACTCAGGAAAAATATAAAATTATACTACTGTTTAACAAAAATTTATTAAAACTATTTAATTACTAATATTAACTAATTATTAATTAAACTGTTTTTAATTCTAATAAATACTAAATGAAAAAGGAAAATTCTAAGAAAATTTATAAAGATACTTTAAGATACTAGGAATTTAAGAAAATTATAAAAACAGATAAATACTTAATAAAAATTTAAAAAGAAAAATAAAAATCTAGATTATATTAAATAGAAACTATCACTTTTCTTAAAAAGTGATGATTTTTGGATTTTTCTTTTTGAAACTTGTTTACACACTGAAAATGAACAACTTTTGTGAAAAAACTTTTTATGAAGCTTAAAAATAAGCACTATGCAACTTATAAATCTCAACAGATGGTGTTTTGCTTTGAAAATGAGATTTTTGTGTGAAAATAAGTTACTAATAAGCCACACAATGATCACAGAGGATAGATTAAGCTAAGAACAAGTTATGTGAACAAGAAAGAAGCTAAATCATGCAGAGAAACACACTGAATAAGCCACAAAAAGCTAATAAGCACTTATCAATTTCACAATGGCCAAATGCACAAATGGAGCAATCTGCAGCCCTGTGTGGGGCCCACAGTGGGAATCTAAGGTCCAAAGAGAGACTTGATTTGAAAAATAGGCCAGGTAAGCTTTCTAAAAAACCAATAATCAGAGCTTATGGCACACTGAGTAGCTTGTGGTGAGCTTGTGAAGTTGGGTGTGATGAGTCAGTGTATACTGATGACTCAGTATGAAGAGTGAAATGGGACAACTTATAGGGATCAAATTAAGCAGTGGAATAAGCTATCAATGGAAAACAAAGCACATGCACAACAAGCTGGCCAGAAGGGCTTTCCAAAACAACAAGATTCACAAACTAACACTCACTAATAAAGATTATGCAAGTAAATGAAAATGACTGTAAAACTAGTGCACAGGGCAACCTTTTGGAAAACAGTCCAAACTAAGCAAAGAAATAAGCACTCTAATAAGCAAGCTAAAAATTATCAAAAATACTAGCAACAAGATAAGCAACAAGACTTCAATATTCCAAAAACACAAAATCTAAAACTTATTATTGAAGCCTAGAGAAAATTATCCATTTTATTCAAAAACTTTTGTCTGTGAGATTTTGACTTTTGATGAAAAACTATTATGTTGACTTTTATGGATTTTGATCCTTTCTAATTAACTGATTATGAAATAATAAGGTGTTATAAGGCTTACTTAAGCTATTCTAACCACTTATGAATGG
>LBNU01032372.1:61447-79319 GCA_014162995.1 Artemisia annua | reverse complement strand
GAGTCGTTGTTATAAGTAGAATCGCGTATATTTATTTTCATATCACAGTAACTCGTGCTTACCATTTGATATTTATATTCCTGTTACTAATAATTTAGCCGTATTTAATATTCCAACCCGTGTACGCATAAATTAAACTTTTAAATAGAATAGCACGAGTCCTTATTTAAAAAAATATTCTAATGGATGAAAGTCTAAAAACTAATACTAATACTCATGTAATTTTAAATAAAGTTAATATTATAAAGTATAAGGGGTATAAAGTGTAAGGGGTTACTTATGTTTTTTCTAAAGTTATTAAAAAACATGGAAACTTGTAATTTTACACTTAGCTCCATATAATTTATTTAAAATTCAACCACTAAAGAGTTTTATTAATTACTTCCTCTTTTTTTTAAGTTTTTGTTTTCATAAATGTGACACGTATATTTTTATGTATTTTTTTTCTTAACCAAATTTCTCCACCAAATTTATTAAGTTTGACCAAAATCAATTTAATTTTGACTTTCTATTGACCAATCATATTGCTTGATTTCGCCTACGTGGCAAAATCAAGCTCTCCTATTGGTCTAATTTTTTTTTTCAATGAGAAGGGTTTTACAAAAATACTCCGAAATGATGTAATTCTTTTATTATATAAAAGATTGGATTTGAAATGTGTGCTAAAATTCTGAACGTTCATCAACTGCAGGTGATAGATGAATGTGCTCCAGACTCCAGATTTTCAACCTCATAAAGACGGACATCAAAAAGATCTAGGGGTGGTTGACGCGCAAATAACCACAGGATTCACCACGTCACTGATCCTTTCGAGCAAAGAAACAAAGAGGTTGATGTATCTGATCGATCTATTCCACTTTTTGATCATTTTTGTATTCACTGTGGCCTTTGCCTATTGAGAGTATTCATTATATCCTAACAAGGGTAAATTTGTTATATTTGGTCCAACGTTTTTGATCGATAGGATGCCTAATAAGGAATGGCATTATTCGATATTATTACATTTTACCTCATTAGTTATACAGCAACAAGTATTACCTATGTAAACTGTACAAAATACCACATACAATATATACACAAATGTGCAATACTGTCAGTTCAGTTGTAATAAATATTAACTAGTTTGCCTTGTTAATACTTTTAGTTGATCTTGTTGAGTTTTGGCTAGAGACATGATGTCTTGTGTTGGAGGACAATGTTTGTAGATGCTATGGTATCATCAAATCACTCAGAAGCGATAAATTTTTTTGTTGTACCAAATTCGAGATAAAATGATCTCTTGCAGATACAAATACCCCAAGTCAATACTAGCATTTCATTTGCAGCAAAGAAATGTAATTATACAAAGCAAGTCTTAAAAAAAACTATATGAACCTATAACTGATCTTTTTATTGTGTTCTTGTAAAAATCCATAACCTCAAATTGTTGTGTGGGTTTCTAAAAAATCCATATAACATCCTAAGAATAGGGTAAGATACAACAAGATACAACAAAACAAAAAGAGTTTTAACTTGACTGAATTATACATCTTCAGAATTGTGCATGAATCCTGACTAAAAGCAAAGAGTCAAAGGGAGTGTCAAGTCGCCACTCCCTTTGTTTTTTGCTAAGGGGTCTTCCTTTCCCTGCCTTTTCTCGATTAACCCTAACGTCTGCTAAACCCCAGGTACAACATTTTGCTTCCAAGTCGAAAGATTCAAGCCTTAAAACACCGTCACGCTCAGAGGATGGCGTGGCATCATTTTCTACTGGTGTCATGTATCTTACATACATAGGACGATCTTTGAATCTTTCAAGATCTTCTGGAATTCGTACGACCCTCTCAAGTCCAGGTGAGGATACCTATCAAACAAGAGAAAAATCTTAATACATAATTCATTTGTTTATACGCAGTATTATTTTCTTGTTTTCTATTTTGTAGGATTTGTCTTCATTTACATTCCCAATGGGTAAATGAGACTCAAAATTACATCCTCGGGTCTCTAAAACAACCGTTTTTCGTTGTTCAATCCAGTTTGTTTGGATCTGTCTCAAACACTTTTGACACGTTGCCCAACCTGCCTGACCCACCCATTTTGTAACCTATAGATAATATGAAGGGGAAGTACCTCGAGTGATATATCAGGAATAGATCCAGCAATCTCAGCCTCATTCAGCCGCTCTTGGTATGCTTTTGAGAAAGCTTCAATATCCTCCATATCGGGAGAACCAGACCTGCAAAACATTTTTAAGTTACTTAAAGCCTAGAAGGATAAGTTTTGTTTCTGTCATAAGCAGAAGCAGAAACAAAACTAGCTTCTGTTTATGACAGATAACCACTTTCATTCCTAGCTGCAGCAACAAAACTAATAATCAAAGTCTCAAAGGATAAGTTTCGAATAATTAGAACTTGCCAAACACGCAAAGTCTCGAACAACTCTTACAGCTTTATACAACAAAATCAAATCCAAACAGTATCTCCTACATCCTATTTTATTATACTCTTAACTATTATCTGATTCTGGTTATTCTAAATAAATGACCACTATCAAAACGCACATCCAAATGAAATAAGCATGCATACTTGTTTGTAAGTCTCTCAATGCGTACTCGAACTGCAGAGTTTTGTAATGTCTTAAAAGCATATATTCCCAACTCTCCATCAAAAGACAGTAAAACTTGTTCAGCCATCGTTAACGCTTCTTTGTCCCATGTGGTACCCGCTAGAGAAATTCCACCACCTCCGCCTCCATCCCCAGCCTTCATAATTTATTATAACGAAATTAAAAAAGAAAAAGAAAAAAGAACACTCAATATACAATATGAATTGCAACAAGTTTTTAAAGCTATTCGGAAACAAAGCAGATTTAGTGAAACACTTACTCTAGGGTCCGCATCTTCGTCTAAGTAATCATCTTCAAAGTCATCGTCCTCATCAAATTCCTCTAAATTGCATAATAGAACAAAGAATAATGAGTTAACTCTTCATATAAACAGAACAAATATACATCCAAATTAACATCAGATCAAAACATATACATGAGAACTGTGTCCAGTTTACCAATTAATCATTCGTCAAACTAATGCTAAGAATGTGTAACTATTTAGTGCCAAGAGAATATGACAATCACCAAGGACTGAAGAAGGTGTCTGGATGCAGGTTTAAACTAAATATCACTCGGGCGTATAACCAAAACTGGTAATGAGTTTGATTCCTTATTACTTAGGTATGAACTCGTTATTATTTAGTACCAGATTGTCCTAACTTTTAAAGCAATCAAGTCATAATCAAATAGTCAGGGAATAAACTGTAACAAGAGGGACAAGAAATAGTGTTTGGATTTGCTTATGTTTTTTGATAATCAGATAATAAGTTGTTTAAATGTCCGGCATATTTTGATTACTTTTGGTGCAGCTACCTGGTTATTCAAAATTAGCTAATGCAGGTCTACAAACCAAATAAAAAAAATGAATATCAAGTGGTGTATGGCACTGCTTATATTAAGAAGCTTACTGTTTTACAAATAAGCAGTTACCGAATGCTTAAAGAGTGTTTGAGATTGGTTATTACAAATAAGCGGTTATCAAACTGCTTAAAGAGTGTTTAAGATTGGTTATTTCTTTCTGCAAATTTATAAGCAGTTAAGCAGTTTCATGCTTATGCCTATTCGGGGCGAAAAAAGCAGGCTGAGAGCTGCTTATTCTTCATTAAGATAAATTTAGAATAACATTTAGGCAGCCATACCTAACCTAAAAACCTTTAAAATATCTATGCAAAAGAGCTCTCTCATTATTGCAATTTCTACATTTACTAAACTGCTCATAAGTCATATCTATGTGGGCTTATGAGCTTATTTGATTTCGGCTTATTTTTCTAGACTTATGGGCTTTTATAAGTTGTTTATATCATAACAATGTTATATAAGCCCACAAGTATCAATATAAGCTACAGTATAAATTTCAGGCTTATGAAATATAAGCCGAAATCAAATAAGTTCATAAGCCCACATATATAAGCTTAAACAAACACCCCCCAAGTCTTTATATACACTCTAATAACCACATAATAAGATTTAACTAATAAGCAAATAAGCACTGAAAATAAGCAATTCCAAAAACCCAACAACACATTTTCACAAAATGACAAAAACCAAATCCAAAATCCAATATTAAACAATACCATCATCATCAAACTCATAAAACTCATCATCTTGTGACACTTCATCAACAATAGAAGGACTAATAATAACTGATTCTTGTTCTTCCTCATCAAAAGATGGGTTCTTCTTCTTTTTGGCGGGAACAGATACAACATTATTGCATCTACTGTTATTAAATGATGAAAATGAAGTGAAATATGGGATTTTGTTGAGTTTAAGGTTTATGGGTTTTGTTGTAAAGTGGTTTGAAGGATAAAGTAAAGTGGTTTGAAGGTTTAAGGTTGAACCACCCATTTGTTTGTTTTGGTGAATGTACTAGCTAGTGAATACATAAGTCAAGTCACTAAGTACATGCATACGTCAACTTGTTGTTAATAATTGCAAAAATATGTCAATAATCTGTTTTAATTCAAAAACTTAAAGTCTTATTTTAATTCGGAATGAGATCCTCTCAAATTACTTGACTCAAGTTAGGCCATTATGAACCATTGGATTTGATCCAATGAGTCATTGGATCAAGTCCAATGGCTCATAATGCCCTAACTTGACTCAAGTTGTGTTTACAACTTGAGAGAATCCTTATCCTTTTAATTCTCCACTACTAAAAATAAAAAGTGAATTTTGATTAAGTTTACCATATTACCCTCATTTAACGTTATTATTACAAACTTTAAAGGAGAAATTAATTAATCCGGTAAGGGTAAAAGTGTTATTTTAACAAAAGTAAGAGAGAAAGCCGTAATAATTATATTTTTCTCAAAGTGTGTGTTTTTTGTCGGGGGCAAATAATTTTGGAACGGAAGGACTATATCAATTTTCGGGTCTTTTCGGATGACTTGATAACGTTAAGTATCTAACTCTAACTCGACCCGATAATAATATCGGGTTATCGGGTTCGGAAGTGTGAGAATATTTTTTTAAACTAAAAAATTAAGAAGGAAAAAAAAAAAAAAAAAAAAAAAAAAAAAAAAAAAAAAAAAGGTGAAAAAGAAGTTAGATGGGGACAGGGACTAGACTTGCAAATTAACCAAATAAGAGAGACGATATTTGCAGTTTACTTTTATCTTTTTAACCAAGATATATAGTTGCCTATAAATACAGGATCGTTCACCGCATCTACATTCCAAGAGTTATACTAAACTTAACGAAATCATGGCCGACCAAACTAACGAAAGTCAACAACAACAATGTCGTCGTCGTGTTGGTTTAGTGTACGATGAAAGAATGTGCAAACATTCAGCACCTGACCCCGAACATCCAGAAAAACCCGAACGCATTCGCGCTATTTGGAACAAACTTGAGTCTGCTGGTATCCCTCAAAGGTTTACTCTCGCACACGCTTTCCCGTTGAGTACGTGTAATTTATTTTAACCTTGTTTTGTGGTAAATGCTGAGTAGTATGTTGTTGTTTTCAGATGTGAGGTTTTTAGTGCTAAAGAAGTGGAAGACAAAAATATAGAAGCAGTTCATTCTAAAGTTCACACTCATTTGATTAAGACTATAAGTTCCAAAAGGATGGCGAAACAAAGAAACTGGATGGCTGCTGCACACGATTCTATTTATTTTAACGAGGGTTCGTCCGAGTCTGCTTATCTTGCTGCTGGCTCCGTAGTTGAGGTGAGTATGCTTAATTAGATTGATACGTCAGCATGTGTTTACGGTTAACTGTCCTATTAGTATTAATAGCTGTTTTGTTTACTAGGTTGCTGAGAAAGTTGCAAAAGGGGAGCTTAATTCCGCCTTTGCTATTGTTAGACCTCCTGGACACCATGCTGAAAGAGACGAACCCATGGGGTTTTGCTTATACAACAATGTTGCTATTGCAACACAGTCCCTCCTTGACCAGAAAGTGAGACCTTTTTGAGTGTTTCTATAACATTAATGTGTGTTTGTTAAGACAATAATTAATTCTTTTTACCCGTATGTTTTAGGAATTGGGTATTAACAAAATACTCATTGTTGACTGGGACGTACATCATGGAAACGGTACTCAAAAGATGTTTTGGAAGGACCCTCGAGTGCTGTTCTTTTCTGTTCATAGGTAAAACATATGGTTTCCTTTTGTTGAACAAATAATGTAGTATGTTTTTGGTTATGCTTATACTTAAAAAACAACATTGTGATTTGTGAACGTGCAGGCATGAACATGGGAATTTTTATCCCCGTGGTGACGACGGTTCGCGCTTCATGATAGGCGAGGGTCCAGGTTTGGGGTATAACATTAATGTTCCATGGGAGAATGGTCAATTTGGTGATGCAGATTATGTTGAATGTGGCGATGCAGATTATGTTGCAGCTTGGGATCATATATTGATCCCAGTGGCAAAAGAATTTAAACCAGACATAATTCTAATATCAGCTGGATTCGATGCAGGTCAGTGCTACTAACTATCAATGAACATAAAAGATGTATTCCAATAGAGCTCTTAAATCAGCAGTTTAACATCTACATTGTATATTTGATGTATCACAGCTATTGGTGATCCTCTTGGAGGCTGTCGTATCACACCAAATGGTTATGCTATACTGCTGAAGAAGGTTAGCATCCAATCAATAGCCTCCTCTTTTAATTAAGTTAATACTTGTTAGAACTAATTTTAATAGTATATCTTGTGCTGATGTTTTGTGTAGTTGATGGAGTTTAGCGAGGGAAAGATTGTCCTGGCATTGGAAGGAGGTTACAATCTTCACTCCTTAGCAAATTCAGTACTTGCTTGTGTTGAATTATTGCTAGAAGACAAACCTATTACTGAATCAACTGATGTTTATCCATTTGAATCAACTTGGCGAGTGATCAAGGCGGTAAAGCCCTATGCCCATATATGAATCCGTTAATTTGGATTTCTTTATTCAAATGTCTAAGGAAATATTTTGATAAATATTTTCAGGTTCGTGAGGAATTGAGTACTTATTGGCCAGTACTTGCAGACAAGTTGCCTGAAAAGTTGACTAGTAGAGTAGCACCTCTAGTTCAGGTAACGCTACTATACTTTCATGTGTTTTAAACTATTACGTACTGCTTTGGATGATGTTGATCAGAATCCATAATATTCTTTCACTTTATTATCATCAATATATAGTCCAAACACTTGTTTATTCGTTCAGACACACTTGTTTATTGGTTTTCCTGAACTTTATCATGTCCATAATTGTGGTAGCAGACATACAGCTCAGAGTCAAATGATGGATATACATTACCAGAGGATCTTCAAGAGGATGTTACAATACCACTTTCAAAATTGAAACTAACTGAAGATACTCGTGCTTGAACAACTGTCAGAAGATGTACAAGGTCAGAAGATGAAGGCATTGCTTACAGGAAGCCTCAACAAAACCATTGTGACTGAAAACCTTTATCATATTTATGTAATTTTTTCATGTTTATGTAATTCGTTTCTTCCACAAAAACAACAATAATAGGCCCAACTGCCAGCAAGTAGAGGCACAAAAGACAAAAAATCTTAAACTTTGTAGTTTGCAGTATATACCTTGAATCGAAGTCTACTCCACAACTATCACATTCATGCACAGAATTTGTTGATGTTGCCGGTACTTTTCTCTGGAGGATCTTGTGTCGGAACCTTAGCTTTGCTACTAACTTTCACCAGCGGAGGGTGCTTTACAGTGGTCGCATCATCTCCTCCGTCATTGTTCCCATTCTCTGCACAAGGTTGAGATGGTAACCGTTCCTCAATGTGTGAACCTTCATTACGTTTCTCATCTACCTCAGCTTTGCTACTATTTTTTGGTTTGTCAAATCTTTCCTGTTCTTCAGGTTATGTTTTAACAGTCCATGATGCCAGATTGCCAGCTTGAGGGCTATGGAAGAAAGTATTATTTCTTATGACTCGATGCATAAAAATATTGACTACAATTCATCTTTTTTAGCCGCTCCTTTCCTACCTCCCCTCCCCTTGTTCTTCTACTTTCGTATTATTGTATTCCATATACCCCATCAAGTCTACCTATTAAACTTCATCTTCAGCTTCAACATGAATGCTCTTCAGATAAGCCTTTTGCTTCCTTGTGTTCCCAACGTTTTTCCTGTTCTTTAACATTGCTTTCAAAACACTATCCTCATCATCAACGTCATCTTCATTATCATCTACTACATCCTGTTTTACTACTATAGATGATCTAATTTGCTTATTTAAGTTACATAATCACTTTCGAAACGTGCATCCAGATGATATAAACATGCTTACTTATTTGTAAGCCTCTCAATGCGTACTCGAACTGCAGAGTTTAGTAACGTCTTAAAAAACATATGTTCCCAACTCTCCATCGAAAGACAGCAAAACTTGTTCAGCAATCGCCAACGCTTCTTTGTCCCATGTGGTACCCGCTAGAGAAATTCCAACACCTCCGCCTCCATCCCCAGCCTTCACAATTTATTTGTATGATACGATGAGAGTAATGAGTTAACTCTTCGTATAAAAAAAATTGTAAATCCACATTAAACATCATATCAACACATTAGAATTGTGGCGAGTCTAACAATTAATCACTTGCTAATGCTATGAATTTGTAACTATCCAATCTATTTATATAATTACTTTCTTGTAACTTTTGGGGAGGCTTGACATATGCCAAGTTTTCTAACCTTTCTAAGTTTTCTATGCAGAATGAGCATTCAATCTATTTCTGTCTGATTCTAGCGACATACACCATTTTTCTAAGTTTTCATCTTTTGACTCCAAAAGCTTATGACCCATGTTGAATCTTGTCAAGAACTCCTTGGTACTTGGTAGCAAGTTTAAACAAATATCTGTGTTGCTTCAAGTTTTTGTATCCTTAAATCAAATATCATTATTTCATTTCACATTATCATAATCATATCTGAACCATATCAATTAAGTCAATTTGAGTAACACCGATGTCATGATATTGTTCAAAATTCAAGCTTTTTGCCTCTGCCTGTTGATTTGGATTCAAATGCTGATACAAGCAAGTCGTTTCTTTTCAGATGTGTTATAATAACAAGGACTGTAAGGGCTGCTCTCCGATGTGGACCACCCTATGATTGAATTACGATACATGCTAACACATGGTTCTACTGTCTAACAACGACTGAAAGCGTTTATGAAATGTAGCATCTATAGATGGAATTCAAAATTACATGGCTTATATTTTTATCATGATCAGCTGCTTATAAATGGCTACTTTGATTGGTTGTCTACCTAGTACATGACTATAAGCCAGCAATCACCCAATATAACTGATTAAAAGCTAGTTCACATCCATCATGTATAATAGGATCAAAAGAAGAGAACTAGCAACTTTTGCTTTTAGACATAGTAATACTTATGAAATAGGAAAGTGATAATCTCATATTTACTCGATATAAACCTGAAAATGATATGTTTGTTAGCCTCTAATTTATTTATATCAAAGTTTAGTTAAAATGTAAAGCCTGCAAACATTAGATAGGATATGGGCTGGGTCAAAATGGGCCAATATGGGTCGGTTTAGTTAGTTAGAATAAACGGTTATTTAGGATGTAACGTTTTGTTTAGGGTTATTACTTTTATTGAAACGTTGTGTCTTTTGACATATAGCATCGTTTCATTCAGTATATATAGGTTTTGGATCATTTGTAAACATTCAACCCTTCGTTATATATCAGATTAGTAAAAGGGTTCAAACCCAAACTCTTGTTCTTATATTATTCTTGATGATGATGCATACATGATGCTTGTTTGATTATTGATGATCCTGAAGAACTTTGAAGTATGTGAACCTGTGAAAAACCAATAATGTTTACTGAATTACACGTGAACATCGCCATAATGTACATTAATTTTAATGCATGTTCGAGGAAATATGATATTTTGTTGTTTATACCGAGAAAGACCTTACATAAAACTACACACCAACTCGGGTTTTAGAAGTTGTGACATAAAAAATCTACCTAACCGGAAATCACAAAAAGACAACCTCAACCTCATGGATAAAAAATTTAAACATCAATAACTTTCACCACAAGTTGTAACATTTACATAAGACTAAATTATAAACCTCATGGTTATTATTTTTTGTAATTGCAGGGACAGAGGCAAGCCTAAAGAAGATGAAAACAGTACGGTTTTTTTTTTTTTTTTTTTTTNATATGTGTTTTGTTCTTTCTAAGGATTTTAAGATGCCTGATGAGAGTCAGATCCTTCTTAAAATTCCTAGAAAAGGCAACTTATATAGCTTTGATATGAATAACATTGTTGCTAAAGAAGATCATGCTTGCTTTATTGCAAAGGCCACAGTGGATGAATCCATGCTATGGCATAGAAGACTTGGTCATATTAATTTCAAAACCATAAATAAGATTGTCAAAGATGGTTTGGTGAGAGGTTTGCCTCAGAAAAGATTTTTTTTTTTTTTTTTTTTTTTTTTTTAACTTTTTAATTATAAAGGTTTATAATTTAACATGTCATTGATGAACTATATATAATGTTTGTGTCTTTTAATGTTAAAGGATCTGAGGTGTTTATTTAAGCTTATATAGCGGACTTATATTTATATGGTTTCCGGCTTATTTTTAAACTTTCTTGCTTATATAAGCTTGTATGACATAATAAGCTTATATAAGCCAAAAAGTTTCAAAATAAGCTATAAAAAGTGACCCGAAAACTACATAAGCTATAAGCCTGCCATATAAGCTTAAACAAACACCCCCAAAAGTTTTGTATGTCGCTTTTATTAGTATTAGAATCACCGAAAATAGCTTTGATTAGTAGGACGATATCTCGTCTGATTAGTATTTACTAGACGGACAGAAATCTCCCAAAATGCTATTCTTAAACCAACATGAAATGTGTGATTAAGCGAAGCATTCTGAATTGGAGTCTTGTGAATAACCGTATCACATATGGATTGTTAGCCCGATAAGACACAACTTCACAAGCCAGATCATCTCAGTGGTTCGTTTACAAGGTACATATACTTTATCATCTCCCACAAAACAATGGACAAGGTTCAAAATAATAAGAAAAAAAAAGTAGACTTGACTTTTCCAGTCAAAATTAGCACTTTTGAAAGTCAAAATAACAATGATTATATACTAAGCCTTGCAGTTTTCTGGTTATATACAACATCTTATATACTTTTTGAAATTATTATGTGAAGTTTTATAATAGTGGCGATATATTGAAAACTAGCGCTTCTGACTTCAAAAGTCAAACCTAGTATGGATACCAAAATGTTTGACCTCAAAAGTCAAACTTTATCCATCGTCTAAAATTGGCGGTAAATAACATTCTTCTATGTTTGATGATCAGTAAATAAAATATTACGTTAGCCCTTTTTATATATAAAAAAAGCGTCAAACTTTACATAACAATTCAACATATCCTTCCAAAAGACCTCAATTCTCTACTGGCTACGCGAATAAAAATCTGCAGCCACTGAGAAATATCTAGCTACCACAATTCTCTACCGGTGAATGGTTGCAAAACTATCTTTTGATTTAAAGACAAAAGCACCCCTAATTCACTATTCATTTCATTAAACTCTTTGCCAACTAATATTACGGGTTGTCTCGTGGCAGGTGTACAACTTCAATCAATAGTTTTGCTATTCTTGCCTGTGATCTTCTATGATGAGGCCTCACCGAGTAAAAAAAAAAAGGCATAATAATAAGTCTTGATAATTATCCTTTCATACTCTGACAACTCAAAGTTTTTTTCATCACACTCCTTAGCTAGTCTCGTCAAAACTGACCAATCTTTGACCATATCACTTAGCCACAGTTCAACGATTACTGAATTTCCTTTTGACGACACACATCGTCTATATGTGCGACCACCCCATGAAAACCTTGACCCTTCACAAACACTAAACAAAGGATCGCTACATTGTTTGCTATGTCATCGCCTTGTTCCATTCTAGCCAATTTACTAAAAGCATTTTGAATGGTGTCTTTACTTATTTTCAGACCAATCAGTGGTGGATAGTTTGACTTTGATTCCAAATGTTGTTGATCCTCGTAGGCTCACCACATCATTTTGTTTTCTGAATTCCCACAACGTGCCATCATTGTCGACAAAACCCATACCGTAAAAATCATGGGTATTCACTTTAAGTACAACTTTTCTCCCATTATATTTTCAGGACTATGTTTGCGAGATTTTGACTTTCAATTACACAAAGGTTAGTTTCGGACCGTGGTAGTCGCCTCATTTTGCCAAGGAAATTCTTGTAGCTTTTAAGTGTTGTATTTAGATTAAAGATAAAAAAATGTCTAATTACAATCAATCGGCGTCAAAAGCAAGAGTTTTCATTGTTCGCAGTAAGCAATTAATAACTTGTGAATAATAATCCAGATACAATAATTCTAAAATATTTAGCCAAAAAACTACACTTTTGCCCCATATTCATTCATGAACACTTGAGCTAAATCCGATTACGGCATTTTTATACATTTAAAGCAAATTCAAACACTATTGATTATGAAGTTCTGCTTATAAGCATGACCTATTTCCTAAACACGCGCACTTACATATTACATATACAACTTTTAAGGGTTTATGATTGTATTTAACATTCTTATATAGTATTAAGTAATTGTTCGAGATTTCATGTTCTTGAATATGACCATTGACCAAATTAGTGTTGATTTAGTCATTTTGAGGTTGAAGGTGAAGGTCGTTGAGAGGCCAAAAGACAGAATAACCTCACGTTTTACGCACACATTAGAGGAGTTATTTATAGCTTATTTTTGAGCTTATTAACTTTTTTGTCATTTTTAAATCATAATAACCTCATAAGTCAAAAAAAACAAGTGAAAATATAATAAGCTTGTAAAAGTCAAATCAAATAAGGTAAGAAGCTAAAAAATAGGCTTAAGCAAACAGTCCTTTACATTTTGACCCACTTCCTTTAGCTTATTAACTTGAGCTTGTGAACTATTTAGGTCCATAAGCTCAATTTGATAAGCGCATAAGCGGCGAGTGGGCTTATCAGTGAAGAGCAAATCTTGATTAGCTTGATAATCAAGATAGTGTTTAAATTTACTTTTAAATGTATAAAAATGTCGTAATTCGATTTTGCTCGAGTGTTTGTAAATGAATATGGGGCAAAAGTGTAGTTTTTTGGCTAAATATTATAGACTTATCGTATCTAAATTATTATTCACAAGTTATTAGTTGCTTACTATGAACGATGGCAGCTCTTGCTCTTGACGCCGATTGATGTTATGCAGATATTTTTTTTTTATTATCTTTAATCTAAATACAACACTTAAAAACTACAAGAATTTCCTTGACAAAATTAGGCGACTGCCATGGTCCGAAGCTAACCTTGGTGTGCTTGAAAGTCAAAATCTCGCAAACATAGTTCTGAAATATAATGGGAGAAAAATTTTACTGAAAATGAATACCCATGATTTCTACATTATGGGTTTTGGCGACAATAATGGCACGTAATGGGAATTCAGAAGACAAAATGATGACGCAAGACTAAGAGGATCAATAGCAATTGGAATCAGATTCAACTATCCACCACTGGTTGGTCTTAGAATAAGTAAAGAACCCATTCAGAATGCTTTTGGTAAACTGGTTGAAATGGAACAAAGCGATGAAATAGCATACGATGTAGCAATCCTTTGTTTAGTATTTTGTGAAGGGTCAAGATTTTCATGAGCGATCGCACTTTAGATGATGTGTGTCGTCAAAAGGAAATTCAGTAATTGTTAAAGAGTGGCCAAGTGATATGATCAAAGATTGGTCAGTTTTGACGTGACTAGCTAGGGAGTTCGATGAGGAAAACTATGAGTTGTCAGAGTTTGAAATGATGATTATCAAGACTCATGATTATGCCTTTTTTGACTTGGTGGGGGCCTCATCATAGAAGATCACAAGCAAAAATAGCAAAACTACTAATTAAAGATGGGCATGTGCCAAGAAACAACCCGTAATATTAGTTGGTAAAGAGTTTAATGAAATGAATAGTGAATTAGGGGTACTTTTGTCTGTAAATCAAAAAATAGTTTTGCAACCATTCACCAGTAGAGAATTGTGGTAGCTAGATATTTTTTTAATGGCCGTAGATTTTTATTTCACTTAACCAGTAGAGAATTGAGGTTTTTTTGAAGGATATGTTGGATTGTTGTGCAAAGTTTGACGCTCTTTGTTATATAAAAAGGACTAACGTTGTATTTTATTTACTGATCATCGAACAATAAAAGAATGTTATTTACTGCCAATTTTATACAATGAATAAAGTTTGATTTTTGAGGTCAAACATTTGGTATCCAAACTAGGTTTGACTTTTGAAGTCACAAGGGCTAATTTTCAAACTTATATATTGACACTATTCTAAAACTTCACATAATAATTTCAAAAAGTAGATAAAATGTTGTATATAATACGAAAACTGCAAGGATCATTATATAAATCCTTGTTATTTTGAATCTCAAAAGTGCTTATTATGACTGCAAAAGTAAGTCTACCTCATTTTTCTTATTTTTCTAAACCTTGTGCATTGTTTTGCGGGAGATGATAAAGTATACGTACCTTGTAAACGGTTCAAATAATTTAGGCGGATTGTATGTAATTGCTAAACGGTTCAAATAATTCAACGTAATCCAGCCATCAAGAACAACTGCAGAAAAAACAATTTAAAAGATATACATTAGGGGTTTCATTAATACATCAAATTAGCAATTAAAAATCGATACTGAACATTCAAATTAACTTAGTTGAATGAAAAATGTACCAGAATTGTGCGAAAATGAAATGAATGAGTTTGTTGGAGTAGGGAGGAAGAAGACTAATGAGGAGGACGAAGATGAAAGTTTTAGTAAATGACATTCAATGTGCCTATGATACTTGTCTTTATAAGAAAAAATATATATTTTTGGTTGTACATGAGTAGTTGTACAAATAAATGCCATTCAATGCGCTTGGTTGTACACGTTTTAATGTCATTCAAAAGTGTTCAAACTTTTATTTTTTAAATATGTAGTATACTTACTAGTACTACTGTAGCATTTACTAACATTTATTGGGGAGGGTATATTTCTTTTAAATTGTAACATTATACAATGGTAAGAAAAAGAAATATGGACGTTTGAGGCTATTGCTAGCCGTTTTTTCACATTCAAAATCCCACTTTTTTCAAATTTTTACCACTTTAAAATTCCTATAAATTCCCTATTATTTCTTTTAATTTTTATATACACTTCCATTATTATTTACCTCTCAACACCTAACACAATACTTATTTTTTCATCAAATTGCATTTTTTACGGTATCGTTATTTTAATTTTTATTGTCATTTTATGTACTTTTTTATTTTTATGTAATGTGTTTTATATTAATGAAAAATTAAATCTTAGTTATATATATTGTTTTATTTTTTTTTAAAATACAACGGCTCCACAAAAACCGGTGTTGTGCTAGGAGGTTTTGGTGCCATAGCGAAGAGTAGTGCCATAGCGAAGAGGTTTTCTATGGCACCACCTATAGCTCCACACGATACCTAGCCCTCTTAGTGTTTGTCATACGGTGTGTTTGGAATGACCAGTTATAGGCTCCTATGGTCCAGTGGGCTTTAGTGTTTATTACTGGGGCAATCATTATACATACACCTGAAATTTGTATATCTACCAAAAACATGTTTGAATATTATTGAACATTGTGTATTAAGAACTTATATTTTGATGATATATGTAAATATTCGAATTTCATTGTGTACATATGCAATTCCTTATATGTTATTTGGCTCGAAACTAATTAAGCTAGCCGAAGAATCCGAATTTCTAGGATGGTTTATGTTAGGTTATAAATCGTGACCAAGTTATATAATCGGTTACAGTTTTTAAATCACAAACCGACTAAATCGTGAAACCCCAAGATTGGTATGTACACAATTTTATTTTATTTTATTATTTTTATTTTATTTTATTATTATTTTTATTTTTTTGGAAACTACAAAATATTAGACTGGGTTACACAATTAGAAGATGAGGCGTGTTTTTTTTCTTTGTCAAGATTGAGATAATTTTTTAAGTCAAAATAATGTGTGTGCACTGGCTCACTAATGAAAAGGTGAATTTCCTTTTTTAGTTCGTAAACAATCAATAACATTGACAATTGTTTAAGTTGATCCCGAAGAAGTTAGACTATTTTATTGTTTTCAGGTGTTACATTTTTAACTTTTAGGCGTGTTTTGCTATAGGGTTCAAAAATGAAGGAATAGTGATGAAAGTTATGAGTATTATTGGTGAATCACATTCAGATCGTGCATTTTGTTTCTTAAGCAAACTAGACGAGTACCCGTGCATAGCAACGGGATTTTATAGTGGCATGTAGTTGTAATGATATTTTGGTTAAGTGTTTTGTATAATGTTTTGTGTAACCAAAATATCACTATAATTAACTATCTGCCGCTATAAAATCTCATTGGTATGCACGAATAATCGTCTAGTGTAGTATAATATTAAGCTAGTAATCTCCTATTCAAGCTGTACTTAGCTTCAAAAGTCAACCTAGACAACTTTATATCCATCAATGTGTATCTTGAGTTCTTGATATCTATAACCCTCTTGTATGCATGAGAATAACAAGCTCTATCTATGTGCATGCAGCTAACTATTTTTGTGTTCTCCATTATGCTAAATGTGTTTGACATATAGTATACAACGTAGAGTTACAATGAAAAGTAATGCAACGTAAATTCATTTTGTAGAGATATGTAAATTCTTTGTTATAAGAACTTAAATAATTGAGGGACCTTTGTATAAAATTAAACTAAAATGAGGAAGACGTAAGTAATCATCTTTATACTCTAATATTCCTTACTGGTGGTCGCTATGTAGTATATGTATATTCTTCCCACATAGTAAAATACCAAAACAACCTCACTTATAGTCTTATAGCAAACATGTTCATCTTGTTTAAAAACGTCACCATATGGCTTCTAAACAACCTAAATAACAACCGAAACCAACAAATCTACAACCAAAATCACCGCATCTACTCCAACATTAAGACATAACTGAAACCATAGATCGATCATAAACAAATCTAGTAATGTACATCACAAAAACGTCCCAACCGATCTCAAAAGATATATGAATGAAAGGATAAAAAAAATACTTTTGTTTCCCATATCTAAGAAACATTAAACCCACATTTTTTCATCTCCGAAACGACTACCAAAACTACAAGATCTATCACCAAAACCACCAGATCTACCACCGAAACTGCACATGACCGAAAACACAACAAAACCTGTAGAGGTTTCTGCAAATTCAGACAATGCTAGTGGCGACCGAGGTGGTGGTGGCAGTAGAGGGGGCGATAGTAGTGGCAGCAAAGGTTAGAGGTGGCAAAATGCTTGGGTCGGGTTGGGTTGGGTCTTGGGTCTTAGATGGGTATGGGTCTAGATGGGTATGAGTTTAGATGGGTCACTTATAATGATGGGTCTAGATGGGTTGGGTCTAGATGGGTATGGGTCTAGATGGGTATGGTTTAGATGGGTCACATAGAAGGATGGGTTTTTTATGTTCTCAACTTTCATTGGTTTTTTACGTTTTTGACCAATTTTTTACGATTTCGTCCGATTTTTTACGTTTTCGTCAGTTTTTTTACGTTTTTCATCAGTTTTTTTTTACCGTTTTCGTCAGTTTTTTTCGTTTTTCGACCGTTTTTTTTACGTTTTCCATGCGGTTTTATTTTTTTAAACTTTTCCCGTCATATTTTTTTTTTTAACGATTCGAGGGATAGAGGAATTCGTC